>PVJH01033871.1:0-21028 GCA_004026705.1 Nesogale talazaci | reverse complement strand
TTTTCCCCATTTTTCTCTGCTCATCCCCCAGGGTGGGAGGGGCCATACACTGATTATTGTGATCAGTTTCCTCTTTCTCAGCCCCTCTCTTTCCTTACTCTATATGGGATTGTCTGTGTTACTCTCACTATTGCAAGATACTTCAGTTATAGCATCTGAGAGTGACATTCCCTCCAGCATGTTATATATGTGTGTGTGTATATGTATATATATAATTACACACACACACACACACACACACACACACACACATATATATATATATATATATATATATATAAACACTATTCCCTTCTGGTTTCCATTAATATGAACTTAGCGAATCAGTAGCTCCATGGAAAAGAATCCGCCCTCTATATCAGAATGTTGTTTTTGTTTGTTTAATTTCTCATGAGCCCTGCTTGTGCAGAGGGTTAAGCGTTGGGCTTTCAGCCCAGTGGTTCAAGTCTACCAGGCGCTCTGGGGGGGAAAAAGGAGAAAAAGTGGAACCGTTTTCTTCTCTCTTTCAGTCTCCAGAAGCCGCCGCCGCCGCCATGCCCGGCGCATCTGCAATGGATGGCTGTGAGGTCCAAGAGGAAGAGGATGAGCAAGAGGGGCCGCCGACGTGCAGCCCCCCCGGCCCATCACCGCCACAGCGCGCGGATAGGGACCAGACGTCCGGCTTTTGGCGGGACGGTCCCGATTTTAAACAATGTGTCCCATGTCCGGCGGCTTTAAAAAAAGTCCCGATCTTTGGAAAGAATGCACCACAAGCTAGGGAAAGGCGGGAGAATGGGAAGGGAATATATGCCCTCTACAACCCCCCCACCCCCCTATCCCCCCGTGCATGGTGTCCCCCTTTACCTTGTTCAAATCGGGTCCCTTTACGTGGGTCCTGAAGCGCAGGGCAGGGCAGGCCTACGTGCGGAGGCCAGGACCAAGAACGCCGGGCCAGGCCCGCAGCATGGGATCCGAGAGAAGGAGTACATCCTGCTGAGAAGAGGGAGCGGACACCGCCCCCCCACCCCGAGCACCCCTCGCCCTCCACCCCCACCCCACGGCCCCCCAAAAGATGTGCGGCTTCTGAAAATCGCCAGAGTCCTTCCGCTCAGCCTGACGAGAGTGCTGTGAGCCCGCATAGAGTGGACGGTAGTCGTTGTTCTTTACCTTCGTACGTTTTTATTAAGTTTCCTTTGTCTTCGTAAGTTTTCAGGTGGCTTTCATTTCCCTTCATATGTGGATTTGGACTTTTAAGTCGGGAGTGGGATGTCACATCCCCCCACCGAGAGCCAGAAACTTCCCAGCCATCATCCCTTCCAATGGGGTCTCTTTCAAGGTGTGTCTGCCCTACTTTCTCAGACTCTAGGTGGATGCATCATTGAACGAATTCGTCATAGCAGATCGTTGACTTCTGCAACTTTTTCACGCTATATTTATTGCAGCAATTCAGCTCTCCTTTCAAGTATGAGAATGCACTCTTTAATGGTGTCTATTGTGTTGTAAAACTAATCAGTTGTAGGATTTCCCCCCTTAAATATCAGTGATGTATTTTACTTTTATAAATGCTATGAAGTTCCCTCATGAATCTTACTGGTCATTTAATTTTACACTTTTTCTGTCCCTTTCAGATTTTCAAATTATTTTCTTTGTACAAATAATCAGCTATGTCTTCAACTGTTAAAGCCAACATTTGAAGTCTTTAATAGGGCTGCTTCTGCTATAGTTGTTATGGTTTCTATTGCTGCATTACTATATGCAGTCTCATTTTCTATTCAGAGATGCTCATTTTCTTTGCTCGATTTTCTCAGAGAGCCCTTGAGGTCTGACTTGTACGTCTGTCACTCAGAGCGCAATGTTGCCTGTTTCGTGGACATGACCAGCCCAAGACCGATCCATACTAAATTCTCAGCTTTAGAACATGTGGATTATTTAGTTCAGGTCTCAGGGTGGTGGAAGTGGATGTTTGTGCGGCCTATTAGTCCAATTGGCTAATTGTTTCCATGTGTCTTTAGATTTCCATCACCTTCTTTCTTCTGGATAGGGAGACCAACTTTTGTACATGTGAATGTCTAAAGGTTTAGAGGGACATAAGAGATGGTTATGTCCCGGTATGTCTAACATATTAATTCAGCCATATTTTAAACCACATCGTATAGAAAGTAACATTTCAGTTTGCCAGTGTGCTGCTTGTATTTCTCATTCTGTGGTTTGCAAGACAGTTTATCCTGAAAGCTTCCACAGGGATTGTGGGCCCTCATATCTTTCTTCCCCAGACTTGCAAGTTGAGTCATCCAGCAGGTTTCTTTTTTGTTTGTTTTTGGGGGTTAATCTCAGTTCTTAAGAATAACAAAAGCAGGCATGGCTGAATACTGTGTTTTGTATCAGTAATCTACACAGCCAGACACCATGCCACAGGATCATTTTCCTTTTAACGTATTTACGGGGTGTGCTGTGTTTCCTTCATGGCATAACATTTGGAAAGGGGAACACAAAGAAAAGAAAAGAATAACAAAAGCAAGTAGTCTGGAGAATTCACATTCCATTTTGACCATCAAAAAAGTCTGAAGAAAATCGGCTTCAGAGGGTGCACTTATCACAGATGAAAGGGTACTGGTATGTGTCAGTTTTACCACTCTGTAAAGTTGTGAGGCTGCTGTCAGTCACGCGGAGGGAATTTCCCAAAGATCTAGGGGCAGAAGAGGCAATTCACCCAGGACGCTATATCTTTTGATAGTTGGGCACCATCAGGTTACTTCATGTGGCAGTCATGTGCTTATGTTAATTTCATGATTGAAATGTAGGGGTGGAGTCTAGCCTGTTAATCTGGAGATAGCCATTGAGTAGCCAATGAGGCCTCTATGTGGACATGGCTTTCTCCTGAGACTTCTGGGAAATCTCACAATATTTTCCTCGTGAAGATGGGAAGCTATCTTCCCCAGTGGTTGGGAGTTAGTCTGAGAGATGATGACAAGGGACAAGACAAGATGGCAGCGTCCGAGAAGCTAGAGCAGCCGGCGAAGAGACCACACAACTTTGTCCCAATGGAGCCAGACCTCTCAAGCTGGGGGGGCCACATGGAGACCTCTGCCAACGATGAGTTGCTTCTGCTGTGGATGGACCCTGAGTCCTGGAAGCAAGGAGCCATGGGGAGACCCCTGCCAGCGCTGGGATTCTGCA
The DNA here is from genome assembly GCA_004026705.1 of Nesogale talazaci. Classification (NCBI taxonomy): domain Eukaryota; kingdom Metazoa; phylum Chordata; class Mammalia; order Afrosoricida; family Tenrecidae; genus Nesogale; species Nesogale talazaci. The sequence goes on along the minus strand of PVJH01033871.1, from coordinate 17,872 downwards.
CCCATTGATTTGTGACTTCGTGAGTTGGAAGGAGACTTTATAGACTGATTTCAGGCATATGGGTTAATATCGGACTTATGACTTTGAACTGGACTGGGCTCAATGTCCTGTTCCTCTTGTATATAAACCTTTTCTTTATATCTATATACGTGTCTGTGAAATTTGTTCCTCTAGCCTACTCAGACTAACACACTTCACCACATTTGCTTATGCACATATTTGTTGTCAGCACTCATGGAATAGATTTATTTTAAAAGGAAGAAGGAGATAAGAGTCTTCACAACAGGGTGCAAGCTTTAAAAAAAAGATATATGATGATGATAATCAGACGAGATGGAATAATACTTTTTTTAAGAAATAACTTTGTAAATGACACAATGATGTGATGATGATCTAAAAACACGTTTCTTTTGAAATCCTAATGTCTAGAACTAATTAGGTAGCAGGGGATAGAGATATGACAGGTAGTAAATATGTGTGTGTGTGTGTGTGTGTGTGTATTTAGTAGGAAACACAGGTTGTCTACAGTTGATTGCTTAATCCAGGTAATGAGTACTGGGGGACTGATTATGCTATTCTTTCTGAAAAGTATGTCAACTTCCATTATAAAAAATGACACAGGGGGGCTGAGCCCCGGTGGCGTAGTGGTTGTGCGCAGGACTGCGGCCCACTGGGATGGAGGTTCAATTCCAGCAGTGGGGTTGGGCCTCCTACTCCCACCGCCGGAAAGCAGTGATGCCCACAAAAAAAAAAAAATGACACAGGGTTGAGCCTTGGTGGTGTAGTGGTTGCATGTGGGACTGTGGCCCACAGGGTTGGCGATTCATATCCAGCAGCAGCTCTCCAGGAGCAAGGCTGGGCCTCCTACTTCCACCAGGGAGCAGTGATGCCCACAAAAAAAATGAAACAAAATGTTTTCAACAAAATGTTGTTTTAAATGAGGTTATTCAAAGAAAATTACATAATATGAGAGCCAGCAAAGGCATAAAATTAGCATTTGCCCTCTGAGTCTTTGGAACAACAATTGCTACCATTATCAGCACCTACAAGGTAGTGGGGCTTGAGAATAGTCAAGTCGGGACTTTGTCTCAGGCAGCTTCACTCCAGAGCTCTCTCCCGGGTCAGCTCTGCCGCACCGAGTCCCATCAGAATCACAGGTTGGGCTGGACAGGCTTGTCATTGGTTGGCTGATCAGCAGAAGTGAGTAGACATGTAGGAGCATGGCCATGGCTTGACTCCTCAATGTGCCATGGGCACTGCCAGTGCGTATGTGAAAGAAGAGCTACAGGCCAGTATGTGAAGATCAGAAGGGAGGTTTGTTTATTGTTCAGCTAGACTAACAAACACCCTCTCCAAATCAAATTAACAGTGGGTTTCTAATTATACACATTGGTTCATTGTATGCGAGTGTCTGCCTGTCAGTGGCTGTGAGAGCACATCTACTAGACAGAGTCTGTATTTGGCCCTCTGAAGGCACCTCCTACCACACAGCATTCTGAAGGCTGAAGACTGGCCCAGTTCCCGCCATGGTCGTACCTCTGTCGGGCCCAGTAAGGCTAGGGGAGAGAGAGAAGATTCAAAAGCTGAGCCAGAGGACGGGGCTCTTTAGGCCAACAGACCAGGTGCTCCCTCACTGAACAGATTCCCACCCATGGACCGCAGTTCCTATCCTCACACAGGATGGGACAGTAGCAGATGACTGAGGGTGTCCCCCTGCCCCTAGCTGGCCACATTCTCCCCGGCTTGTGTTCTAAAACTGTCATCTGTAGACAGTTAACGACAACCGTTGAATTGCTGCTCTAGAGGCTCCCAGGTTAGGGGAGCAGATGCTGATGACCCACAGCAAGGTCCCCACAGCCTTCACTCTCTGCAGAAAGGACCCTTCCAGGAATGGTGGCAACCTTCAAGGGAATTCCTGTGCTTCTGCTGTCCGAACCAGGAGACCCTGACAAGAAGGGGCCAATGCAGATGTCCAGGAAAGACTTCCCCCAGGACAGGTTTGAGGACCTTTGGGAGGAGACACCCCAGTGTAGTGCTGAGCTCTTGCCACAGGGCAGGATGTGGCCCTTGGGCCCCTTCTCCCTCCCCGTCCACCAGGCTCCCCAACAGTTTCTGTTTCTCACGCAGTTGTACGTGACTGAAACCTGCCGTGCGTGTGTGGCGGGCTCCACAGCCTTTGACTTTTGCATTCGCAGAAGAAATGATTCAGGAAGAAGATGGGGGCGAGTTGAGTTCCGCCACAGTGGCTGTGAAGCTGAAGAGGGGGTGCCTCACGCATGGCATTTTCCTACTTATACCCCCAGCCATGACACAGCTCCTACTTTTCCTATATCTGGTGTAGGGGGCCAAAGGTGAAAGCCCTGGAGAAGAATCAGGGCCATCTGTGGGCAGCAGCCTTCACGGGAGCTCTGGTGACTGTGTGGCCACCATGACTCTGAAGTATCCCCATGCAGATGCCTCACCTCAGGTGTGAAGTCCCTGGGTGTCTCCAGTGGAGGTGACAATGGCATGTGCTTCCAGGATCTGGGGTTGGGCACAAACCTAAAGCAGGTCAGTTGACTCGAGCTGCCTCCCAAGACCTCGGACCTGGCCAGGGAATTGGGAGGGACACCTTTCTCCTCCTCTTTTTCCAAAGAGAGGATCATTCCAGAAATCTGGAGGTGCTCCGCCTACTCTGACCTCATGGGCTCCAGGAGGGAAGCAGGAGATTCTTCGTCACAAGAGAACATCAAGACAGAGGGATGCTGTCTAAGGATCATTCGAGAGGAAGCATACCGCTTTTGAACTTCATGGGGAAACGTGTGGCCTTCACAGTTTAGCCCTTGAGCTCATTGAACTTCAACGTCTGCATGTGTAAAATGGGAATGTGGATGGTAATGGCTATATAGGGGCTGTAATACTTGAAATATGACAATATCTTTAAAGCACAGACACTGGGTCAGGCATGTGTATGCTCAATGCCATCGTTCCCTGCAGGATCTGCTGCACAGGTCTGGGCGACAGAGGCTCTGTGGCAGGGTATATCGTCAGAGCATTATGAGAAGGTCATGGGCACGGGGCCTCACAAGTGGCAGTCCCAGTTCTCAGTGATGTGGTCAGGACTGAGATGGCAGGGAGTGCTGGCACCCATATGCCTGTGGGGGGGCAGGGCAGAACTCCCTGTATACTCGACCCTGTGTGAGTAACGAGACTGTGGAAGAGACTGAGGACACCGCTTCTTCCTTCTCTGGTCACAAATTCTCATGAGTAAATAACTCTTCACCCTGCACGGCCAGTGGCAAACTGTCCACCCAGACACAGGCTCAGGCTTAAGCCTCCAGCAGAAGCAAATACCTCATCTTTGATGCCCATCTCAGCAAATCCCTTCTAGGACGCAGCACAGGCTGGTGCACTGAACAATGGTGCTCTACACAGAACCGGCCAAGCGGGGACAGTGGCAAGATGGTTAGAAGAATCTGGAGAGTCCACCTTGTTGACTAGCAGATGGACAGTGACCTAAAGGGATGGCCACCCTAACCAGTGGTGTTGGTCTCTGCACAGAGGGAGTTGGCTGCGGGGGTGGGCTAGGACCAGAAGCCATTCAAGTGCAAGATATGAATGTGTTTATGCATACATGAATGAATAAAAGAACTGAACGAACCGATACAGAGAGGTTTTTTAGGATAACAAGCTTTAGGTCTTGGGGAAACCAGCAGGGAGCAGCCTGATTGATCGTGACTCAGATGGGGGAGTCGTGAGTAGTGGTCCCAGGACCCCCGGCTCTTGTACAATTTTCTTTGAATCTAGGCAATTTCCCTTTTGGGCTTTCCTGCTGGAAGCTCCATCCACCCTCCAGACCCCGGCCTCTCTGATTCTCCCACCTGTCTGCAGCCCTGTGCTGAACCCTCGGATCTTGCCCAAAGGCAGAGGTAGGTCAAGCCCGCTCAGAATGGAGCAGACATCCGTAACCCTAGATCCCTGGATACACATGCGGCATTAAAGGGAGAGTCTAGAGATGTCACCTGAAGTCCTACCTTAGTTATCCAGTGTTGCTATAACAAATACCACAAGTGGATGACTTAAACAAAATTGCAAAGTTTAGGACCCTAGAGTTCCAAATTCCAGCATCATCTCTACAAGATGTTGCCTCAGGGGGAAAGTGCTTGTCTCCTTTCACCATCTGTGGGTCTGGCCTTCTGTGGAGACCTTCTGCTACCTGTTCATCAATCTTGTCCTGGATCTTGAGGGGCACAGTGTTGGCACCTGGACCCAAAGGTGCCCGAATCTGCTTGCTTAATGATGACTGGTTATGCCCTCTCTCTCCGCACACTTCTCTCTTAACTCCAGTAAATTATAAGATTTTGCAGGCCACCTAGCAAAGAAATGTCTCTGACATCTGATCAAGAATATGAGGGCACTAATGGTGTTACATCTCACCCTTAATCCTTTAAAAAATAGTCTGTCACATTAGACTATATCATGAAGGATCACCACCTAACTGTCAAACCTCTGAGGATGAGGGGTGTGATAGGTAGGTTTGTTGTGCCAACATGGCCGATGAGCACAGATCAATTGAAGGGCGGAGCGGTAAATGGCTCAGCAATCGCGCTCTTGCTCTCGAATCTTCCGACCAGCCAGCTGCCTTGTTTGCCCTGTGTCCAGATCTTCATGCTACCCCACCCGTGGGACACCTAATCCGTGGACTGTTGCTGTGAGTTGAGGTTCCTTCAAGCCCTGCTTTGCCACACTCCTGGAATATACATCTCTTGAGCTGGGACTGTTGGACTCTGTCATCTGGCTGACTGTTGGTGACTTGCTCTGCTGTTTGCTGCTTGTGGCCGGATAGCCTGAATTCCTCTACAGAGGACTACTCAGCAGCCTCAGGACTTGAAGGACTGCCAGTCTTCTAGCTACCTCATGCAAGTGAGTTGCACCGAGCCATTTGTACTGCTTTATAGATTAGTTAGCTGTTTATTTCTTATGTTAGATATCCTTCTATCTATATAAATAGAGAATTATTAGTGTTCTGGTTTTGTTGCTCTATAGAACCCTGTCTAACACAATGGGCCAACCAAGCTGGCCATATTCATGCCTTTTAGGGACACAATTCAATTATAAACTCCACAGAACCATGGACTTGAAGACAAGAAGTGCCGTTGCAGTTAGGCTGACTTTGAACTTGGGCACCTTCTTTAACCTTCATGAAAAGTTTTCCCTGTTGGGGGCCCTTGAGGCCTTCACCAGCCTGTTTAATCTGGGACTGGATGAGAATTCCAGGAGGAGAACTTTGGTCAGCCTTGAGCAGGGAGGAGGGAGTAAGGGCTCCCTCTTTGTACAGGGCTAGGGGGTGAAAGCCCATTCTCAGGGCCTTGCCCTTCCTCCTCTTCCTTCTGCTCTGGGGCTTCTTGGCAGCTTCACAGAACCAAGTCTCCTGGCTTCGTCTTCACCGTTAGGGCTGCCCTGTCCTCCTGGCTTGATTTTCCGAACCAAGTTAGGGCCTGCTCCAGCCTGTGTTTCTCCTTCAAGAGGAGTGTGACTAGGTATTCTGTAGTGGGCCTAAAGCTTTCAGGTCTCTTACTCTGCCACACAGGGGGCTGGCCTTTACACGTACCAGGTCAAAGGAGGCTTTCACTAAGACTGGATGTGCAGGGCAAGGCTAGAAATAAGCCTAATTCTGCAGGGAAACCTGCATCACATTGGCTTAGTAACAGGGGGTGTTAGACTCATTTCTACTTCTTCTGTACCTGCAGAAGTCTGGCTATCTGTAGAGACCTGTATTCTATCTAATGCAAAATGACTGCTTGTGACTTTCACAGAATGAATTCAGCTTCCAGTGACTGACTCTTGTGGATTTGCAAAAGGGAATTTTGTTAGGAGATCTGGTGACACTTGAGTCCCTTGGGCCTAATTACCCCAGTTTAGCCAACATCCCCCCACCCTGCTCACATCACGGCCTGAAATGATCTCTCGAGAGTAATCAAGAAGAACCTGAACCTCTTATGGGCTCCTGTGCCACTAACGTGTCCCAAGGAGGGGTCAGGGACCCCTGAGTCTTGTGTCTTCTCCTCTCCGACTTTCTTCAAACCAACATTTGAGCCATGGCAATGTTGTCTGGCCAGGTTCTGATGCCGTGATCTCAGGTCCTGCTTCTCCAGGCCTCAAAACTGGTCTACTTCGTCCAATGTAAGAAACAAAGGCAGAACCTCATTTTATGGAATGAATAAGCCATTTTTAATACAGATGTACATTTGAGATCTTCTAGTTCTTTTCTTCTGATAAAGCTCTGGGTTTGATTAGACAAAGACAAGCTTTCTGCCTTTCCTCCTCTGAAAGAAGTATTTTGAACACAAATCATGTCCAAGACAGTCAGCAGGTGTTGCTGCGTGGGTTTCCAGTCACAGCTACAGTAAGCACACTAGAACCCCCAGCGCACTACCTGGAAGTGTGACATCCTCATAATCACTGCTAAATATGAGCCTACAGTTAAAGCGCTGGCTATTCATCTCGTTGGAGGGCTTCCTCAGTTTCGGCAAGCTTTATGTCTTTCTGCAGGGACTGATCAAATGGATACTTTGTCTGCTCTGTAAATCTTTTTTTTTATCTATTTTTAGTCATTTTATTTTAATCATTTATCATTTATTATAACAGCGCATATATCAATTATATCAAGTGCATTTGTACATATGCTGCCATAATTTCCAAAATATTTTCTTTCTACTTGAACCCTTGATTACGTTATAAATCATTATTCTTTTTATATCCTGCAATGTCCACTGTCTCCCTTCACCCACTTCTCTGATGTTCATACCCTTGGCTCTCAGCAAGCAAGCAGATGCCATCTGTTTATTGCAGGTTGTTCGTGAGTCTTCCTCCAATCCTGTTGCCACACTCTGGGGATAGCCCAGTCTACAGGAAGACTTTCTCAGCAGCCAGAAAGAGTATGGTTTAAGAACACATTCTGACACGCACTTCCCTGACCATGCAGTGCGACCCCTATTCTATTTGAATAACTGGTTCTTGGTCTATGCACAGGTTCTGTATGAACACACAGTTGTAAGTGTTCTGGAATTTGCATTCTTTATGAATTATCCGGAATTACTGTGGTCCACATAATCTTTGTAAAATCAACAGAACACAGGGGAACATTTTTCTGGCATTCTTTGCTTTCAGCCAAGATCCATCAGTCTTCAGCAGTGATATTGCTTGTTCTGAGCCCTCTTCTGAATCCAGCTTGAATTCCTGGCCATCCCCTTTTGAAATACCGATGTAATAACTAAAGCATAATTTTACTTTGGCATGAGTACAAGCAGGGATTTCTCCTAGTCAGTTTCACAGATAGCCATCTTCCAGATTTTTTGGCATAGACAAGTGATCACTTCCTCCATTGCATTTGTTTGTTGAAATATTACAATTGGTGTTACAGCAATTCATGCAGCCTTGGTTTTTTGCTAATACCATCCGTGTAGCTTGGATTCTTCTTTTAATACTATTGGTTCTTGATCATATGGTAGAATATGAACCAATTCTTCTTGGTTGAGTGAACTTGTGTGTTTCAACATCTCCTTTTGATGCTTTCTGCTTGTTCAGAAATTTGTCCTTTAAAAGCTTCACTATTAAAACTCAAACTTGAGTTTTTTGGTTTTTTTTTTTTTTTCATTTTTGTGGGCATCACTGCCTCTGGTGGTTGTGGGTGCTACCCAGCCGCTGCTGGATTTGAACCGCCAAGCCTGCAGGCAGCAGTTCTGCACTCAACCACTTACGCCACCAGGGCTCAGCCCCAAACTTGAGTTTTTATGAGAATTTTTTTCAAGAGATCTCATTTATTTATTTTGTTGTCTTCTTATTATATTTGACAATCTATTGTTAAAGCCTAGACCTGACATGTAGGTTCCAGCATTTTCTTCTAAGAATTTTATGCTTTCACTTGGCACATTCATTCCTGAGTAGAAACCATTCTGAATCAGAAAATCATGTGATTCACTATGCCTGAATAACCTAGTAATGAGGACTGGTGTGGCAGTCACTGTCAGAAAGGAAATTTCAAAATCAATCTTGAAAGAAAATGCTGCCTATAAGAAGATTATGTCTATCTACCTTCAAGGAAACCTAGTCAGTATAACCATTCTTCAAATTTATCCACCAACCACAAAAGCAAGTGATGAAGAAATTGAAGAATACTAAGAATGACTTCAGTTGGAAATTGATAAAAAATGCAATAAAGATGTGGTGATAATTATTCACCCACACAATAACCATATTTGTCCCCTGTGACCAAAAGACTGAGTCAAATAGAGTTGAAAGAGTTTATTGAGTAAAAAACAGTCACCAAGAGGGAACATTCCAACCTAGACATTGTCAGTTTTCATCTCAGTTACCCAGACTTGGAAGTCTCTCCCTTCTTTAAATACCAGTCATATGTGTATGTCCATTCTTCATGGTTCCCACCCAAGAGGCCACATCTTCTCCCTTGCACCCAAACCAGGAGGTCCTATTTGTCCCTAGGCTCTGCTCCCATCCAGGTGTCCCAGATGAAGTTTACAGAGATGTGTAAACATAGCAGGCATGTTCTTCTGCAACTTGTTCTTTAACTCCATTTGATGTTCTGTAGTGATACTCTGCTATGCTAACACACTGAACTTTATAGCCTCATAGCCCTATGGGCTATCTTTCATTGTCATGTGAATGCACTGCAATCGACTTATTCAGTTTCTCGTGATGGGATGTTTGGGGGTGATTATCTTGGTGAGAGCACAATTTTTGTTTTCTAGCATTTATTACTCATAAGATTGGAAACAAGCACTGCTTGAAGAGAAAAGGAGATGGGAATCAGGTAGGGAAGGATGTGGTTAGAAAGGGCACAGATGGAGATGGAGCCACCTTGGGACTCATTGACAGAGGGAATATGTGCTGAAGTGGGCAGATAGGTGAAAGTAGAGTGGGAAAGGGTAGAGTTTTGCATGCAAGAATGTACAGATGAGGAGGTGAGAAAGAAACATTTAATTCTGGAATCTAGGTGTGGGATTTCTCCCAAGTTGGCTCCCCCAAATAGATGCCAAACCTAAGACACTACTTGCTACACATGGCAAACAACTATACACTTGGAGATCAATGAAAGCAGGTCAGAGGTTATTCTCCCTAAGGGTTATCAGCCATCTAGAGCAATCAGACTGTGTAGACTGTCCCACCCAAGTAAGACCCACTCCCTTCTAAAGAGGATAGTAGATTGTTTCCCTGAAGGAGAGGCCAGGGAGGTCAAAGCCACTCAAAGGTGACCAAGGTTAGGCTGCCATATTGAGTCTAGGGTCCACCTATCTTGTCACATGTATACCCCTAGTCCCTCCCCTTACTATTACATGCACACACCTAACTCATCCCTTTCCTGTGATGCATATGTCTATTGTACAGTCTCTTCCTGTGATATGTGACCTGTGTCAATCCTTGTTGAGGACCTTTCTCTTTGGGGCAGACCCTCTACTTTCCCAGGCACGATGTCCTTCTCCAGTGGCTGGTCTCTCCTGATAACAATCCAAAGTATGTAAGACAAAGAGTTGCTATCATTACCTATAAGAAAAGGAGCATTCTGGTTATATCTCTTCCAGGATAGATTTGTTTGTTCTTTTAGGATTCCATGGAACTTTCAATATTCTTCAAAGGTATCACAATTCAAATACATCCATTCTTCTTCAGTCTTCATTACTCAATGTCCAACTTTCACATGCATATGAGGCAATTGAAAATACCATGGCGGGCTGAGCCCCGGTGGCGTAGTGGTTGTGCGCACGACTGTGGCCCACTGGGACGGAGGTTCAATTCCAGCAGCGGGGCTGGGCCTCCTACTCCCACCACTGGAGAACAGTGATGTCCCCCCCCCCCAAAAAAAAAAAAGAAAGAAAATACCATGGCTTGTGTCAGTCACACCTTAGTCCTCACAGTAGCATCCTTGCTCTTCAATACTTTACTGGAGTCTCGTGCAGCAGATTTACCTAATGTAGCTCACTTTTTAATCTCAACTGCTGCTTCCATGAGCATTGATAGCAGATGAAATCCAAGCAAGATGAAGTCCTTGACAACTTCAATGATTTCTGCATTTACCATTATGAGACCTAGTGGTCCACTTGACCGGATATTGGTCTTTTTTGCACTGAGTTTTAATCCATACTGAAGGCTGCAATCTCTGATCTTCATCAGCAAGGGCTTCAGTTGCAGCCTGTTGTGTCATCTGCATAACTCTGGCTGTTAATAAACCTTCCTCCAATCCTGATGCCACATTCTTCTTCATATAATCCACATACAGATTGAATATGTAGGGCGAGAAGCTGCAACCCTTAGGCACACCTTTGCTGATTTTAAACCACGAAGTATTCCCTTACTCTGGTCACACTACTGCCTTTTGATCTATGCAGAAATTCCACATAAGCACAATGAAGTGTTCTGGAATTCCCAGTCTCCGCAAGGTTATCCACAGTTTGACGAGAGCGAGAGAGCTGCTTTATTCTGACCGAGTCTTCTATATCTTTTGGGGACATGTGAGGCCCCTAATTACAGGTAAAGACACATGTCATAGGAAGGGGCTATCCTACAGGTTGTATAGTAATGAGGGAAGACCTAGGGGCACACACATTATAGGAAAGCGAGGTTACTGGTATCCCAGACCTAAGATTCATGATGGCAATGGTCTAACCTTGAATGCCCTTGGGATGAAGACTTGATTTATCTAAAACTTTGAGGAGAAGTGACCCATCGTCCTACAGCAAGGAGTCAGCCCTATCTTTTGTGGGAGAGACAAAGGCCCCTAGACCCCAGGGTACCTTTAGGGAAAATAACTAAGCTTCTGACCTGGCAAATAGTTTCTAATATTTGCTTAACTTTTTGAAGAAGATAGAATTGTGGAAAAGTCCTATCTTCGTCTGGCAGCAGCTGTTTCTTCCTACCTTGAGTTGTGTCCCATCAGCAAGTGAAGATCCTCAAGGCTCCGCTTTCCCGGCCTTTATTTCTCTCACATCACCATGGTCGACTCCACTCTGAGAAAGCAGTTCCTCCTCAGTGGCCTATGGAGTACACGCCAAGCCAATGAGCCCATCATCTGGCACGATCTCCAACAATGTTCTGCATGCTGACAGTGTATCACAGATATGCATGAGACTTTCAGCTGCTCCTTCCTCCAAGGTGGACAACTGACTCTTTCTTTGCTGTCTGTCCATGATCTTCCAGTTCCTCTGAAACCTATTCACCTGGGTAACGTAACTGGAATTTGAAGCACCAGTGACAATTTCCAGCATCGCAGCAGCAACACACAATCCACCACAGTATGACAAGCTGACAGACAAATGGCGGTGTTAAATACTACTGCAATACTGTTATTAAGAAGTCCGGGTTGCACTGAAGGCATTGACTTAAAAAAATATTTCAGGAATTGACAGAACACTAATTGAAATGTTTCAACAAATGGATGTAAGGCTGGAGGTTCTCATTTATGCCGAGAAATTTGGAAGAGAAATACCTGGCTGACAAATTAGAAAAGATGTATATTTGTGACCATTCCAAAGAAAGGCGATCCCAAGGAAGAGACGAACCAGTCAGGGTGCAGTCTAAACGGATGAAACATACAACTTTCCTCTAGTTCTTCAATGTTTCCTCTGTACCCCCACTGTCATGACCCCGATTCTGCCTCACAAAGCAGGTTAGACCAGAGCATGTACAGATCAGAGCTGGAAATACAGGGAATCCAGGGCAGATGAATCCTTCAGGGCCAACAATGAGAGTAGTGATACCAGGAAGAGAAGGGGAAGGTAGGAGGAGAAAGGGGAAACCGATCACAATGATCAATATGTAACCCCCTCCCAGGGGGAGGGACAACAGAAAAGTGGATGGAGACCAGTCAGTATGAAACATGGGAAAAAAAAGAAAAATTATGAAGGGTTCATGGGCAGGAGAAGAGAGCATGGATGAGCTGATACCTAAGGCTCAAAAAAAATGTTTTGAAAATGATGTACAAATGTGCTTAACATGATCTATAGATTGTGATAAAAGTTCCCAATAAAATGATTAAAAACAACAAAGGTGATCCAACAGAATGCACACATCATTGAAAAGCATCCTTAATATTACAACCAGTAAATGTCTTGAAGATTACTCAAAAACCTTTACAGGACTTTGTCAGCAGAGGAGGAACATACAATATCATTGCTGACATGGGTTGGATGTTGACCAAAAGCAGAGAATACCAGGCAGATGTCTACTTGTGCAGTGCTTCATTCTGGGTTTCAGTATAAACGTCTCTAATGCCTGTGCTCGCACCCTTTCTGAGCTTTGATTTTCCTCAGAGATCAGCAGGTCCTGGCCCTCTAGTACCGAGCCCTCTGCTCAGCCCACTGGCCCTGTCTCCCAGTGACCCCGGCACAGAGCTGGCCCCACTGCATCGGCTCCTCCAGAAGACTACTGATTTCGGCCTTCTTCTCATCATATGTTTATCCTGAATTTTATAGGGTCACTTTTTATGTAGTATCTCTTCCTCTTCATGAGTCTGTCTTGTCTCCTTTTTATGGGCCCAGCACAGTGCACAGTGGGCCTCGTATGGTGGACTGTCAAGGAGCATGATGCAATTCTTCACCCGGGTCTCGGTCCCGTCCAGCCCATAGTTGGATGTGTTGTACACACCATCGATGATTCTTGGCTTTTAGGTAAAACACGCAGCGCCCCGAGAAGTTCCCCACAGATCCAATCTTCGGGCCTGTCCTTCTGGTTGCCGCCTCCTCACAGGAATGGCGTGGACGCTGTGAGGTCAAGCTGAGGGTGGGCACCTGCACCTCCCAGCTCATCCTTGGGCTTCTTGGGAGGGCTTGCTCTCGCCCTAGTCTTCAGGGGCTTGTGCAAGTTGTCCTGGGATGTGTTCATCACTTGATGCAGGTTAGAAAGAGGTGTGTGTGTGGGTGTGTGTATTTTCTAACACTAGAAAGGTATTCCGCTGTGTGGATCCTGGCAAACTATAGATGACATTTCAAGGACTGGGAGTTCCAGAGCCTTAATTGTGCTCATGCAGAATCTGTATACAAACCCAGAGGGAGTTATTTGAACAGAATAAAGATGTACCTCATGGTTTAAAATCAGGAAAGCTATGTGTTTGTCTTACCCTTACCTAATAACAGTGTTTGTTCATCACTCTATTAAATCAGTGGACTAAACAAATAATCTAAGAACCTGGACTATATGAAGAAAAATGCAACATCAAAATTGGAGAAAGACTCATTAAGAACCTGGGATATGCTGAGTACACAACCTGGCTTCCTCAGAGTGATGAGGTCTTGAAGCATTTGCCGATGGTGGTCAAAGACTGCAGACTATAGACTACAGTATGATTACATATCAATGTGGAGAATATAAAAATCCTCACAACGGGACTGTGTTAGTCTAGATAGACTAGAGAAACAAATTCAAAAACATACATATGGCTATAAGGGAAAAGTTTATTATATACAAGAAGAATGGAACAGGGGGCTGAGCCCCGGTGGCGTAAGTAGTTGAGTGCAGGACTGCGGGCCATAGGCTTGGTGGTTCAAATCCAGCAGTGGCTCTCAGTAGCAGGGCTGGGTAGCTCCCACGACCACCAGAGGGCAGTGATGCCCCCCCAAAGAGGAATGGAACATTGAGAAAGCATCTCAACCCAGTCCAGTCCAAGGTCTTAAGTCCAATATTAGCCCATATGTCTGATACCAATCTATAAAGTCTCCTTCTAACTCACAAAGCACAAGACTCACAATGAAACCAGGACAATTACAGGGCAGTGGGTACAGAGTCTTGTGTGTCCAGCAGCAGTAGAAGCAGTAGAAGCATCTCAGTGCCAGCAGGGATCTCCCCATGGCTCTTTGTTTCCAGGGCGCAGGGTCCATCAGCAGTATTCAGTGGTGGTACAAGCATCTCAGCATTGGTAGAGGTCTTCCTGTGGCTTCCCAAGCATGTCAGCACTGGTAGGAGTCTCCATGTGTCTTCTCTGACCCCAGAGGTTTGGTCCCATCAGGGTAAGCCCATGTAGCTTCTCCTCTGGCTCCTCCAGTCTCCAGGACTCCGGGTCTATATCATGCTGCCGTGTTGTCTTGTCGGTACACCATCTCCAAGAGACTGAATCAAGTGTTTCTCCTCCAATTGGGAAGTACCATGAGACTTCCCAGAATCCTCAGAAGAAAGCCATGTCCACACAGAGACCTCATTGGCTGTCTCCAGATTGACAGGCTAGACTCCACCCCTACACTCCCAGTGCTGAAACTGACACAGATCGGTGACTGCCACATAGACCAATAAGAAACATCATGATATATCAAGGAAATATCAATATTGCCAAAGGGTCCACGTCTAAGGAAGTAATAGTCAAGAAACCAAAGGACATATTATATTGCACAAATCTCCTGCTGAAAGCTGTTGTTTTTTTTTTGTGGTTGGAGGGGTGGGGCATCACTGCCTTCTGGTGGTCATGGGAGCTACCCAGAGCTGCTTCTGAGAGCCGCCTCTGGATTTGAACCTCCAAACCTGTGGACCACAGTCCTGCACTCAACCACTTATGCCACTGGGGCTCAGCCCGAAAGCTGTTGCTTTTTTTGAAAGGAAAGATGTCACTATTAGGACTATTAGTCATGGAATTTTCAACAACCCTTGTGGGAAACAGAAAAAGAATGTATACAGATGAATCCTTTATGCTCATCTATTAAGAAGCCTGACAGGCTGGGTGTCGGGGGTGGAGGGAGGCCTTCACCCTTGTGAGTTGAGTCCCAATCACATTCTCATAATTAATACTGTTTCCTACTATATCCTCCCATCATAGTGCTGCCTTAAGGTTACCTCTTACTAGCACATGACTGAATGACTTCTAGACAGCAGTTTTAACTACAGAGGCAGACTTGTGCTGTTGTGTTCTAGGCTTTAAAGACAGTCGGTCCCCCTTACCTGCCCCCAGCACCGGTGTTAGGCTACTCTTCCAATGTATTCAGGGACCCTTTGGGGTGATGACACAGCCCACTTTGTTAGCTATGTGGTTTCCTGTAACTAGGGGGCTTGCAGGACCCTAGTCTAGGCAAGTCTCTATTGGAAATATATTGTCTCTCTGCAGAAATATTCTCTCTGAGAAATATATTGTCTCAGGCCTGGCTCCTGAAGCCATGGCAGTCTGGGAGGTGAGCACGGGCATCCTTTATCTTGTCTGATGACTCTTTGATTTTACCCCTCAGTTACACATTCAATTGGAATCCATTCAATTATGGGGGCTGCTACCCCACACACCCTTGTAGGCACGGGAAAGCTGCACAGTGAAGAAGGGAGAGTGAAAAAGAATAGAGAGTGAAGTAGAATCAAGGCTTGGGAATTGTGGTGCTGGCAAAGACTATCCAATATACCAAAAGACAGCCTATCTGTCTTGGAAGAAGGGTTGCCAGAGTGTTCCTTAAAATCAAGGATGACACGATGGTAGCCCTCCTACTTTGGACATTATCAAGAGGGACCAGTCCCTGAAGAAGGACAAGAAGCTTGGTAAGAATGGGAAGACCCCGCCCAGAGCCTCCTCCCATTTCCTACACTCTGAGCAAAGTCATACTTCATGGAAAACCTTTTTCTGTATTTCCACCGGAGAGCTAGTGCTCAGAGCAGGGTAATTGTTACTAAACCACTGGTGAAAACCACCGCTATGGAATTGTTTTGTAAGGAGGAAGAGGCTCCATTCTGACCCTATTTCTTGCCATTGTGTTTTTTAAACAAACAATGCGTACATGCCATATAGAGTTATATTATTTAAAGGTATTCTTCACCTCGTCTCACCTGGGACTGACTTTAAAGACTGTACACCAATAAGAAGGTTGTGACTTTATTTTCCCTTTCAGTGCTTTGATTACTTGTGACCTGTAGTCCCAGAGACCCATGCGGTTTTCTCATCTCCCATTCCAACATTCGTTTGGACTTCAATAAATCTCTAGGGGGTTACTTCAACAAAGTAAGAGTTTTGTTCTCTCATACAATTGGTGTGGTCAGCAGGATTTCCCAAGTCAGCTACAGAAATGCAGGAGGGACGTAGCCCAGGACTAACCTGATAATCAAGCACTCCTTCACATGCCCCTCCTCGCCCCACCTCCTCCTCTCTCAGCCTCTTTGGGAGCTGGCAAGATGGAAATGCTCCCCAAGGCCCAGCACGGGACGTTGCAGCACGGCTTTGTTGAGACTTCGAAGCAGCTCTGGTGGGATTTGCTGCAATCGTTCTTTTGCATTCACAGTGAAATGAGCTCCTCGGAGTTCCGTTTCCCTCGGACGCCCTCCGCGAGGCACCTCTGCAAGTGTCAGCTGTGGCTCCGCTGGGACGAGGCTGCTCTCTGCTGGCTGCCTGTGTCCCAGCGCTGACTGGGGTTTGGGTCTTCCGCGCAGGTCCTCCTATGGGCACCAGCCTGTTCTGCTTTGGTTCCTCTGAACTGTGCGTTTGGGCCCCGTACACCTTCTTGTTGGCACGTGCTGCTACTTACCAAAAGAGGGAGGCTCCTGTGTTAGGCTGGGATGACCAGAGAAACAAATTCACAGACACTCGTCTTTATATCTAAGAGCGATTGTACATGAGGCAAACAGCCCATCCCCGTCCAGATCAAGTCCATATGTCTATACTATGTCTATACCCCATATGTCTATACTAGTTCATAAATTCCTCTTTGGACTCACGCAGCCTTGCAATGATGCTGAATGCAGGAAGATCACAGGCCAGTGGGTGGAAAGATAACTCCATAGCCTCCAATGAACTATTTATCTCCGTCGTGGCTCCAAGAGAGGTCGTCAAGCTGTGACCTGATTGACAGGGTAAACTCTACCCCTTCACGCTTAATAGCCTCAAGTGGACACCAGATTATGTAACGACCACAGCACCCTTCTAACGGCAATGGCAGGTTCCTCTCTGGAATATCCACTTAACATAGGGTCAAGGATTACGACCCCGATTCTGCCTAGTCCCCCCAAAGGGGCTTGCACTGTTTAACAAAAAAGGGCTGACTGATCAGTGGCCATATCATGATAGTTTGGAGCACACAAAATTATATTTGAAGATGATTTTTAAAAAAATCGAAGCTCCTAAACGAGCCAGAAACAAGCAGGAGGCTTCTTTCTTTCTTTCTTTCTTTTTAAAATTGGCTTGTGGATGCTTCCCAGGGACAAGAGGAAAGTGAAAACGCACAGAGCGGCCGGAGGTCTCCAACCAACGACCTGGTGCCCAGCAGCCCCGCGGGAACCACTGCCTGGGCGTGCTCCAAGGGGAATGGAAGTCCTCATCCACGTCGCTGCATCTGACAAGTCACAATAAAGTGGACATAGCAAATTTAATTGAGTAGCTTCCTAAAATTTTCCCCCGTAAAATTGGGGTAAAGTTCAGGCTTGCACGTGAGAACAGAACGAAAATACTTATAATTACAGAGATCACTTCACTGAACTTCTCAGGAAGCATTCAAAGAGCCCAGAGAGTGTTTGATTCTATTTTTGTAGAACCATACCCTGAATTAGCTGACTTAGTTAAGTAACATCAATTAAATTGGGACAATGTTGAAACTTCATAATTAACCGCGTTCGTTTGTCAGGCGGCCCTAGCCTGAGAACAAAAGGCTAAAGAAACCAAGCTGAAAACAACCTTATGTCTTTATAATTATAGCAATTACAATCTTGTGGATACAGCGAACTAAACCTCAATTTGGGAATAGACTCGAGGTTCCCCAGTCTGGCGTCCCTGGGATTTGCTATTATTGTAAAAAGCGTAGACAATTAGGAAGGACTATCTTAAATTAAAAGTCAAACCTGGTTTCTTGCTATCAGCTCTGCCCAAGCCCAAATAAAGTGACCATGGAGTTACATATAGAGTAGTGGTTATAAATTCACAAGGGGAGTCGACCCT
>PVJH01033870.1:0-21176 GCA_004026705.1 Nesogale talazaci | reverse complement strand
GGGGGGGGGGGGGGGGGGGGGGGGTGTGTGTGTGAGAGGGCCGCCAGTGCGCGGTGCCGGCCGCCCCCACCCTGTGACCCCTCCGCCACCTGAGCCGCCTTGCGCTCCCTAGGAGGCCATGTCAGGTGAGGGCCCCGAGGCGCGGGCGGCGGCTGAGGATGGCTCCAACGGAAGCAGCGGCTCCCCGAGCCCCGGGGACACGCTGCCGTGGAACCTGGGGAAGACGCAGCGGAGCCGGCGAACCGGAGGTGGCTCCGGGGCCAACGGGAGCGTCCTGGACCCCGCCGAGCGGGCTGTCATTCGCATTGCAGGTAAGGGCGAGGGCCTGGCCCTCACTTTGTTGATTGAGCACCTGCTGGGTGCTGCGGGCCGGTGTTGCACCCGGATGGACGGACGCTCAGCTTTCTGGGCCTCCGATCCCAGGTGAGCCCAGGCGGCCACAGTGCCACCTACTGGCCACCTGGCCACTAGCAGCTTGGAGAGGCCTGGTTTAAGGAGCGGACCAGGCTGGGCCGCGGGGCTTAGGACAGGGTGCCCCGCCTGGATGAGGTGGTGAGAACTGCGCAGCCCCGCAGTGTTGGCTGCCCCAATGAGGCCAACTAGGGACTTGACCACACGGATGGTGAGCAGGAGGTTCAGCAACTCTCTCCCGGAGCTGCCAGTCTGAGGAGGAGGGAGGACCCAGGGAGAGCCTGGGCCGTGGATGGAGAAGCGTGGGTCCCTAGAGGCATGGTTTGGGCCTTGTCCTTCAGCTGTGGAAAGTCCCTGAGCTGGGTCAAGGCAGGAGGCACACGGTGCCACCTCGTTTCACCCTCTGAGCTAAGGCTGCCGGGGACTGGGACCCCCAAAGGAGGGCACTTGGAGGGTAGGCTGAATCACGTTGGAAGCCGCTCGGTGGAGGAGCAGGCAGCTGCTGTTGCTGTGGCAGCTGGTAGTCGCGGGGAGATTCATGCCCCCCACCCCCCTCCCCAGGCGGCCAGCTTGCCTGGCCCAGGTCCTTTGAGTCACTCCTTCCAAAAGCCCTTCCCCAACGCGGCACCTTCCCTGACTCCACCAAATCCGGGAGGGGCCCAGGCTCGCGGGGCCGGTCCTGAGCACTAGGAGGGTGCTGTGCGCTTCCTCAGGGCCCATTCCCAGGCGCGGACCCGGCTGGCCCCGGCCAGGGGCGAGCTGCGGGCCGGAGACCTGCCCGGTGCCTAGGGAACTGCTCAGCCTAACTGTCCTCAGGCGCTCCCTCCCCCAGCCTCTCTCCGCGGTCGCCTTTTTCCGGTGCTCACACAAGGTGACCGCGGACTGTGGCAATGGCACGCTTCGCCCAAGTCCCGGGAAGGGAGCGGCCAGGAGGCTCGCTGCGGGCGGGGGGGCGCGTGCGGCGGGCAGGTGAGGTCCCAGGCCCGGTTGCCGCGCGCACGCCCGGGGCGAGGAGGACGCAGGCCGCGCGCGCCCCCCCGCCCGTCCGCCCCAGGCAGCCGTGGGGGGCGGTGCGGCGGGGACGCGGGGTGGCGCCCGGGCGCCGTGGGCTGCGCGGTCCCTGGGTCCGGCGGCCTCGCCCCCAGCCCCGCCCCGCCCTGGGGCATCCTGGGTGCGGGGGCGGGGCCGGGGCGGCCCCTTTAAGCGGCGCGGCGGCCACAGGGCCGGACAGCCGCCTGGGGCTGGAGGCCCGCCGCCACCGCCGCGACCTGCGCGCCTTTAGCCATGGCCGCGCCCCTGCTGTCCGGCCCGCCGCCCGAGGAGCTGGACTTCATCCAGGCCTACGAGGAGGTGCGGGAGAAGTACAAAGGTACGGCCGCCCCCTGCTCCAAGACCGCCGGTCAGCAGTCCAGGCCGCCTGACCGCTGACCACCTGGGCCACGGTGGCCGTGGGCGCTGGCCCGAAGCAGTCCGGGCGCCGGATTCGCCCGCGGGGCCCCTGGCTCCGGAGAAGCCGCGACGAACTCCCGGAGCCCCTGCGACTATGCCCTTAATAGGACAAGGCTCTGCGCCCTGGGTGGGGTGGGCCGACTGGCGGCGGCTCAGGACTTCTGGGGTCGGGCCTCGGGGCTGCGGGCCCCGGGGCTGCCCGCCTGGGTCAGTGCCCGGCAGACACGTGGGTCAAGATTGACCCGCCCTTGGTCCAGCCCAAGCCTCCCCTGGCAGCTGTGGCATAGTTGCTGTCTCTGCTCACCTCCCCAAACTGGTGGCCGCCTGCTGCTGCCACCCTTCCTTGGCAAGGGTCCCCTCTGCACCCCTTCTGAGGCGCTGGCGACAGCTGTGGCAGGACTTCAGGGCAGCGTCCTCCCTCACTAGAGGGACATCAGTGTCTGGAACTTGGCACTGTTGCCCACTGGGGTCTCTCTGGACCCACCAGACCCTGGCTGCGGCTTGGGTCCAGGCTTTGCTCTGGTGGCTAAGGCTGAGGGTGGGGCGAGAAGCAGTGGGGGTCCTGTGGGGTGTGCGCACAGCTGGCCTGAGCGGGTCCTGGCTCCTGTGTCTGTGGTGTAGCTGGCACGGCCCCCAAGGACAGCTCAGGGAGAGGTCCTGTTAGTGCCAGTCTGAGCCCCGGCTGTGCCCTCCACCCACTGACCTCGCCAGGGCAGTTTCATGGTGGCCATGGGTCCTCATTTGCAGCCCTGGCCAGGTCCTGGGAGAGTGGAGGTGGGTGCTCCGTGTCCCCCTAGAAGTCTTGCCAGGCGACCGCTGACCTGTTTGTTCCCATGAACACCCAGGCGGGAATGCTGACTGAAATGCCTGTACATCTGCCGCGGGCCGGCTGCAGCAGGGTCACGGGGCCACAGGACACACCTGGCTTTGGGAGGGCCACTCAGTTTAGCCTGGTCTGGTCCGGTCAGGTTGCAGGGTTCTCCAGGAAGTGCTGGCGCCCCCACGACTGGAAGGGCACTCTGATGACTGGAATGGGCTCATGAGCCTTCCCTCCTAGCCTGGAGGCCTAGAGCCGGCGGCCGCGGCTGGTGGCCGGGGCTGGACACAGCTGGGCTCCACGTTCCTCCTGCTCTCATCAGCAGAGGCTAAAAGAAGGGATGGTGACGTGTGATGCCGGAAATGGGGCAACTTGAGGCAGAGTCACCGGGCTTTGGTGCTGGCCTGGGGTGATGGTGGGGAGCCCCCCAAACAGTAGGACCCACACTGCCAAGCCAGGAGGAAGGAGCACTTCCCAGTGCTTCAGGTGCCCCTCGCTGACCCCAAGGGGACAGACAGATGGGAGATGGGGCTGCTGCCTGTGGCCGGGCCATCACTACTGCCCAAGAGCTGGGTGGCCTGACCTCTGAGCTCCTTAGACCTCCTGGAGGCCTGAGGCTGGGTGGGGGCCCCTGGGGCAAGTGACAGCTGGGAGGGGCCCTGTGCCTGATGTCAACCAGTGAGTGACCAACAGTATGGGGGTGGGGAGGTGGATTGAGTCACTTATCTGAGCTGCTCAGTGGGGGCAGGGAGAGCGAGCCCAGCAGGGCCAGGCTAGTACACAGACGGAGGTTAAGCCTACTCAGACCCCAGGCCAGTGCCACTGAAGACCCTGGCTGCTGCCCTCTGACCAACTCATTATGGCCCTTGACCCCAGCCTCACCCCATCCCCACCCACCTTGTTGTCAGATGCGCTTTGCTGTCAGATGTGTCATGTCTCTGCTGTCCCTCCAAAGTCCAGCGTTAGCCCCTCCACCCAGTGACCTTCACCCACAATATCTGTGCCCGTGGCACTACCCCTCCACCCCCTGTCTTAGCCTGCCCTGATGTCTGAGAGTCTTCCCAGAGCCTCTTCAGCTTCTGGTCAGCACTCAGGCCCCACGTCCACTGAGCTGCCCTTGCAGGGCTGTTGTCTCTGGGCCCAACTGGGCCTGGCCTGTAATAGCTTCTTGAGGCCAGAGGTGTCTGGGAAGTGGGGTACCCAGGAATGGGAGAGGGCAGGGGGCACACTGAGTACTAGGGGGCAGCAGCAGCAGGCCGAAGGCTAGGGGAGAGAGACCTGAAGATTGCCTCCCTGTGGGGTCGGGGCAGGTGGCAGCTGTCCTGTGGCTCATGATGGCCTTCTGTCATGGCTCTGGGGGACAGTGGGTGTGGGGGGAGCCAGAGTCCCATGCTGTCTCCTGGGCAACTCCAGGGATTCTGACCCTGGCTGGCATGCTGCAGTCCTGCAGGGCACCCCACTGTCCCTGTCTTGGACTCTGAGCTTGGCAGTCTGTGTCCTAGCAGGACTGTGGGGCGAGTGGGTGATGCCATCATCTCGTGGGTCTGGAGCGGGGAGGCACCCGGCCTCTCTGGCTTCCCCCAGTTAGCGTTAGAGCAAACACACAGATGAGCAGTGTGGGAGGGCAGACGTGAATGCCGGGCACGCAGGAAGCCACGCAAGTCTCCCCTCTGGCTCCCGCTTCTCTGGGCACTGACCCCTGCTGTGTGTGGCCTGGGTCCTTCTTGACCAACGGTGGGAGGGAGGGAGTGATAGGAGGAAGGGAGAATGCCGACCTGCCCTCCCCCCATCAGAGGGCCAGTCAGGTCTTCCCTGTCCACACAGGTGAGGTCACCCTGGCTCCTGGGTGGCAGTTGTTTTTAAAGTGACGGCTCTTCTTGAGATGGGATTCCGATTGCTCATTTGCAGTGCACAGTGCAGTGACTTTCAGCATTGTCACAGAGACCAACACCACAGTCCCTCTGGGTATTTCTGTCGTCACCTTGCTCTGCACCCATTCTCACCCCAACTGCTGTGCCCCCCGCTGCCCCCTTTTCGGCCCCCTGGGCTGCCGTGTTCCTGGTGTTGCCCATCTCCATGTGCCAGTGAGGGCAGGTCTTTGGCTTGCTCGGTGGCTCAGTAAGACTCCAGGTTTGGAGAGATTTGTTTACCCTGTCCTTTCTTCAGAGAACTCTGGTGGTGCTGATGAGTAAGCTTTGGGCTGCTAGCCAGGAGGTTGGCAGTTTGAACCCACAAGCCCCTCTCTGGAGACCCCCCTGCAGGGGCTCCATGACAGTGGCTCTGGGCCCAGTGAGCAGCAGATGGCCACTCTAATGCCTCCCGCTTTGGGGCCTCAGGGATGCACTTGTTCTGGTGTTTTCTGCGTCAGTGGCATGGGGGGAAGTGCAGGGGAGATGGAGATGGTCAGGGCCCCTCCCAGCCTCAGGGCTCTTTCTGGGCCTGTGGGCTGGCCTCTCCTGCAGTGGGCACATCTGTGAGCTTTTCCTGGGGGTGACCCTGGGGCATTGTCATCTCAGTTTGGGCCACTGGCTCTGTTCAGGTCCTGTGGTGTATTCTTGATGCCAGGTTTGGCTGCCTTTGTGACTGCGGGGCGACCCCCTGCTCAGTGGGGGGGGGGAGGGGGTTCAAGTAATTTTAACAACGGGTCCATGACCCTAATGACCATGTTAAGCGGAAAAAATCGATAATCTGAAAGGTAGTTGTTTATTCATACAACTCATACTCACATAAGAACGATAAAACAGGTACACAAAACTAGATTGTTATAAGGAAGAATTTTAAGATGGCTAATGAAAAAGCACCAAATACTATCTGACCAAAAAACCCATTAAAAGTGTTATTTGAGGCTGAGCCCCGGTGGTGTAGTGGTTGTGCGCGGGACTGCGGCCCACTGGGATGGAGGTTCGATTCCGGCTCCCAGGAGCAAAGGCTGGGCCTCCTACTCCCACCACCTGAGGGCAGTGATGCCTAAAAAAAAAAGTGTTATTTGAGAAATTTCCACGCTGCTTCTCGATGAGTGTCTTCACTTGCAATATTCTTAATTCTTACCTGAGCCCCCGGGCTGTGTGATCTATTCTTAGCGCTGTAAGAGGGGGACGTTCCTTTAGAGCAGCGGTCCCCAACCTTCCTCGTGCCGCGACCCTGCCACCCAGCTCCTCATGCGGTGGGACCCCCAACCATACCCTTCTCTCCATTGCTACTTCATCACTGTCATTTCGCTACTGTGCTGAGTTGGGCGACCCCCGTCAAAGGGTCCCGAAGGGGTTGCCACCCCCAGGTTGAGAACCACTACTTTAGAGGCAGGCCAATTGGACAATAACCGTATTTGATAGATTAGAAACAGGTGACTTCTCTTCTGGGAACATCTCATGTTCATCTTTGGAAACCCCCTTTCTGCTTCTTCTGGACTTCCGGTTGTCCGAGGCTCTTTTTAGCTCTCTACAAACTTGCAGAAACTGCGTTAATTTACTCCCTGTATCTCGTGAGCATTTGGGGTGTAACACACAGCTGAAACGAATGCCAGCGTGTCCCCCTCGGGTTGCAGGACACCTTTTATGTGTGTGCTTGTTTACCTAAGTGACAAACAGGAATGAAAATAAAGTATTTCATTCAAAGTAGAGCGGGTTTGAGCCCTGGTGGCGTAAGTAGTGGAGTGCGGGACTGCAGCCCACAGGCTTGGTGGTTCAAATCCAGCAGCAGTTCTCCAGGAGCAAGGCTGGGTGGTTCCCACAACCACCAGAGGGCAGTGATACCCCCCCCAAAGTAGAGTACCCATTTTAAGAAATGGGTAAAGGGCTGACGCCCTGGTGGCGTCGTGGTTGTGTGCGTGACTGCGGCTTACTAGGATGGAGGTTCAATTCCAGCTCCATGGAGCAAAGACTGAGCCTCCTACTCCCACCACCTGAGGGCAGTGATGCCCAAAAAAACAAAAAAAACAACAAAAAAAGAAATGGGTAAAGGCGACATGCATAGTTCTGTCTCCTTTTTTATACGTATGAACGGAACGGCCATGGCAATGGCACTTAGCAGATGCCGTTGCGTGGGTGAACATTGAAGAAAGAATAAGGAATGCAAATTTGCGATTGCCACACCTTGGAGAGAACCTTGACTTCAAGTGCCATTCTAACAACTGGTTCATCGAACTCAACAGAACGTTCGGTAGCTTCGAGCCTGTGTGACCAGTGCGAACTGGCTGTACCCCACGCCTGTGTAACCTCTTAGACGGGCTGCCTGTGTGCCCCACTAGTCCTGCCATGTGGAGGGAGACCAAGTCCTCCCGACTTTGTCCCTTGGTGGTGGTGTTATGGTTATGTGTTGGGCTGCAGATGGAGAGATCAGAAGTTCAAATCCACTGGCCACTCACTGGGAGACAAATGAGGCGTTCTCATCCTATAAAGATCGGAAACCCACAGGGTCTGTGAGTCAGGGTTCGAATTTTATCTGCGCTGCTGTCATCCGGGCCTGTGTCCTGGGAACTTGTGTGCGTCTCAGGGTGCTGGATGGGATGAGCACCCAGTCTTGTAGGAGTTCACCCATGTGCCCGTGCATACGTGTGCAGTGTGGTCTGCTGCTCTCTGCCCAGGGTGTCTCGGGGGCCCAGCGCCATCTGGTTTTTCAGATGATTTCTCACCATGCTGTGCACTTGGCATGCGCCTGCATTTTTGTGGCGCCGAGGTGCCCCGTGTCCCAAAGGGCCCCACTACTCACCTGTTCTCTGCAGAAGGACCTTTGACTTGTCACGAAGAATAGTTGTACAACCCCACCTGTGAAAGCCAGAACCTGTGGAAAGTGGCCACCTGTCAAGAGATGGAAAATGTGGGAGACTTAGCGGTGCAGAATCGCAAGTCTGCCCCCCATGGGGCTCTGCGCCCCTGGGGCTTCGTGTCTCCCAGCCCCCCGCCGGGGTGGGCCCGCAGTGGGAGCCCTGTCCCCTGGCAAGCTGAGGGTGGAAAGCACCCTGTCCTGAGCAGGAACCTTCTTCGGGGATTGCGCTGAGCGTTGTTCACGGAGGAAGGGGCCCTGCTTTTGACCCTCGCCTGTTACACTGCAGGGCGAGTGGGCAACGATCCCGCGGTCCCACTCCATGCGCACGGGCTTATTGGGGACACAACACGTTTAAACGCGCCTCAGTCACCACGCCGACCTGGGGATCAGCCACTCGAGGCTGGCTCAGCGTGTGTTGGTGACGTTTGGGGGGTTCCAAATCCGGATAGATTTTCTCCACGGAGGCCCAGGACCATCAGAGAAGCTGCTTTTGAAAGAAGGGGACCACGTTGGGGAGAGAACCGGCTGGCCGGAAAGTGCTGCAGACTGGGCGGCCAGGCCATGGCGTCCCAGGAGCGGGGCTGTCTCTTCCCATCGCCCTAATCTTGCCCAGTGGTGGCACTCTCATGTGGCGGTCTCTATCCCCAAGTCCAAAGGACACTGAAGAAACTTGATTTGAGTCCCTCTGGGCCCCCCCGCCTGCCATCAGAGGGCAGAGAGTCCTGCAGGGGAGGGGGGAGGGGGAACTCACCCTCAGCTGTGGACCACGCGGGAATTCCTGCCAGAAACCAAGACTCCAATTTTGATTTTTTTTTTATATTTTTCTTAAATAAAGGTTTCTGTCATGTTGTGGCAGCAGTTGCTTATTCCCATGTTACTTTTCTTTTTTAAGTCCATTGTTTATGCTCATGCTCCTTTTTTTATGATTGAGTTCGTTTATTGAGGGAAGTAAGGTGCTCAGAGTTAGCTGCCTCTGGACGGGGGAGGTGACACGTTAGACGCGTGTTGGCAGGAGGCAGACCACTGCTGCTAAAGGGTCCACCTGATGAACACAGGGTTCTGGGCTCCCCCACTTCTGCAAGTGCAAAAGGGGAGCCCCACTTTCCAGGCACAGGATCATGGAGATCAAAGACAACAGGTTATCAACCCAGAGTCTGGAGCTCTTCTCCCAGTCTAGGCTGCAGGGGAAATGGACTTCATGTCCCAGACTCCTCCAGGGGATTCAAGAGTCTCCCCCACTCACATTGCCCTGCCCCTGCACTGGGCCTCTTTTCACTTTTCAGGCATGTTCTCATCTCTGATCAGGGTCGTTGCGATGACCCAAAGACTTCAGAATGCCGTGTTGCTCCCTGTCACCTGAGGCCTGGAGCAGTGTCCCTTGGAGGCTCTTGATGAAGAGACCCAAAAGTCAACTTTTACATGGAATAAAGCGCGCCTGCAGAGGAGGGCTGGCTGGGCCACACTTATGACCTCTCCCCATTGCCTTGGGGTGGTCGCAGGGTCCTGGTTCCTCTGGTCAGGGTCCACGTGGGGGCTCACCTTAGAGCACTCTTGCTGGGGTCTCTGCAGACCTCAGGGTGCTGAGGCCACCTGCCAGGTCAGGATGCAAACAGACCAGGGGAAGAAGGACCCGGTGGTCTTCTTCAAAGCCAGCAGCCACTGGGGCCTCAGGAGCCCAGCTCCTCTCAGACCCACGCGGGTGGGGGTGGAGGGCAGATGCCAGGGCCCCTGGCTCTGGCACACTGGCTCTGCGCACTGTCCACTGTTGACTTCTGTGCCCTCTGGGATTTCTGTCATGTGTGAAGTAAGTGGCCTGACTTCTCAGAGTGACTCCAGACTCCAGTCATTTCTTCTGCTGCGCTGTGTCTGTGTGTGTGTGTGTGTCTGTCTGTCTCTGGCGCCTCTGTTTTGGATCTACCTGTGGTTGGGTGTGAACGAGCTTGCAGGGCATGATGGTTCTCTCCACCCGTGGACTCCAGTGCTGGAAAGCACATTGTCTGCTCCTGAAGGGCCGTGGAGGCGAAGGGGAGGAGGGGGACGGAGGGAGGAAAGGGTCCTGGTCTCCAGCAGAGGTGCCTTGGGGACACAGCAGTTGCAGCCCACCATCAGCTCAGCACCAGCAAGAGGCGGCGTTCTGCTCCTGGCGGGCTGAGGGTGGGGTGTGGTCCCCAGAGAGCCGAGATCCACCCGGCAGCGACTCTAGGCCCCTCCGCAGCACCCTGCCATCCTCAGGCTCCAAGGGGAGCACGTTGCCAAAGGAGGAGCTGTGTCCAGCCTGTCGAATTCCTCCTGGTGCTGGGGTGGCTGAGTGAGTGAGAGAGGCGCAGATAGACAGACACCCCTCCATTGTGTCCTGTCTCGAAAATCCGCGCTGGGGCCGCTTCTGCCGGGGTCACACCTCAGACACCCCGTGGGTCTCCTGTGTGGGTCTCTGCCCGGGACAACCCGGGCTCTGGCAGGACCCAGGAGTCACCTTCCTGAGCTCTTCAGGAAAAGTGGTCCAGGCGCCCCCGGCCTCACTCCAAGCAGGAGGGGCTGAGAATTTCTCAAACCCTCCAGAGCTGGACCCTTCCTTCCTTCCTTCCTTCCTTCCTTCCTTCCTTCCTTCCTTCCTTCCTTCCTTCCTTCCTCCCTCCCTCCCTCCCTCCCTCCCTCCCTCCCTCAGCTTAACTCTTTTCTGTTGGCAGAAAGGAGAAGCCAGGCCCCGCCGCCCCGCAGTTTGCTTGGCGCTCCCCCGGCGTTCTCACGGCTACTGCGTTCCTCTGTCTGGCAGACCCTCCCTTTCTCCGTGCTCCAGGCACGCATTGCTCAGCCCACCAAGGCCTCCCCAGCAACCCCGTGGATGCCCCAGTCTGTTCAAGGCAGGCGCGGGGTTGGGTTTTGCTTTTTTCAAATAGGGCTGTTACCTAGTACCTATTAACCAATTTCAAAGCCACGTGCACGGTTTTAGCTCAATACAAAGATCAATGTTGGCTGGGCGTGTGGGGTGGCCCTGGCTCACTCTGCCCCCATGAAAGCTGGTCTGCACCGGAATCCCCATGTTTCCTGCAGCAGCAATCACAGGTTATGAAGACTTGGTGGCTTAAAGCAGCGCTTCATCTCCCATCTTCCTAGAGGGCAGAGTCCAACATCAGGCTGCAGGCCGAGCCTGCTCTCTCACCCCCACCCCTCTGTTCTGTGGGAGAGTCTGTACCTGTCCTCGCCGCCTCCCTGGCTTCTGCCTCTCACTCTGCCTGCATGCGCACGTGGCATTTGTCCCTGAGCCTGCTCTCCCGTCTCTCGGAGAGACACTTGTCATTAGACTGCGGTGCACTTGAGTCACGCAGGGCGCTCTTGTCTCAGGAATTTTGACTTCCATCTGTGAAGAAGACCCATTTTCCAAATAAGGGCCGAGGGAATGGGGAGGGGGGGCCACACCTGCCCTGCTCTGGCTGTCTACCCAAACGAGACACACCTATCCCGTTGCACACCTGCCCAGGAGGATTCCTCTAGGCCTGGTCAGACGTGCCACCACCCTCTCCTTCCTGTCCTCCATCTGCTCGGACATCAGCCACGACACTCCCCTTCTCTGCTAGGTCTGTCACCCCCTGCCCTGGCCACACAGAGCTCACAGAAAATACTCTCCATTGGGGGTTTGTTAGGAAGATGAACAGCTTACCACAAGTCTGGCTCCGAAAACATTAAGGATACAGCCCTGTCTCTGCTTTGAGTGCTCTTTATCGAGCCAGGAGGAGTTCTCTGGTCCTCAGCCTGTCCATGTGGGGTCTGTCATCGACCTCTGCCCTGCTCTGGGACGTGTAGCTCTGATCAGTGCCCAGGACACCCCACCCTGCAGTCCACCCTCCCACTGGAGGGCGTTAAGCTTTGCTCTTTCTGGCCGGGGAAGCCCGGTGCTGGGTCTCCTGGTCTTGGTGAGGCTCCTTCCTGTGTCACGCCCACGCCACCACCCTGGTGCCCTGCAGCTTCACCTCCAGGCTGGCATCTCGAAGGCTGCCGACTGGCCCTTCTTTCTTGCCACCCTCAAGCTCTCCAGCCGCACCCTCCTGAGACGGCTCTGCTACCCACGGCAGCTATGTGGGGAGCAGCTGCCATTTGCACCAGACTGGCAAAACTCCCAAACCCTGATCTCTGGCTTCGGATGGAAAGACCCGTGGGAAGCAGCCGGTGCCCTGCGGGTCACAGATGGGCAGCTTGCGTGTCAGGGCCGGGGATGGACACACACTCCCTGTGGGGGCCCAGCTGATCCTCCTGAGCAGCAGTAAGGCTGGGTGCTGTGTGTAAGGTGTTTGGGGGCATGGTGGGAAGCCTGTTCCTCATTCAACAGCTCTGCTCTATGGGCAGAGGTCCCGCAGAAGATACCGCACCAGCAGAAGCTGGTGATGGTGGCCGTCAGTGTGGGAGTTTCACACGAGCCTGAGGGTCGGTGGCTTGGCCTTACCCAGCAGCACCATGAGAAAGCTGCCTGACAACCTGGGTTCATGGAGGTGCCCGTGGAGGTTCTGCTCTGGGGGTCCCGCCTTAGGCTGCCAGGTCCTCTGGGGTGTGGAGGGTGGGGTGGGCTTTGATCCTGCCCCTTTCTCGGCCCTGCGCACTTTCTGTTCAGCTGTATGTGGCTTGTTCAACAATTGTTTTCCCTCCTCTTAAGATGTGTGCTAGATAGTGCCAGTTACTGCCCTGCCTCTAGCTAGCCCCTCACCTGCCTGGCACCCTGGGCAGGAAAAGAAGTTAGGCAATGATTAACCGCGGGGCTGGACGGGGCGCGGGGTAGTGCTGGAGCTGGCTCCTTGGGGACTGTGGGTCGAGAGGGAGGGTGGCCGGATGCACTGGCTTTTGTGCTGCATGTGCAGCTCCCGAGGCGACGGGCACGTCATGAGGGGGTGTCTCCCCACTAGGGAGGCCCGCTCGATTCCTTTCCTGGCCAGGTGAGGTGAGAAAAGGCAGGCCCTGGGTGGGCCAGGTCTGGGGGGGGGGGGCAGTGTCAGAGCCCTCCTGGGCCCTTGGCCTTGGGCAAAGCTGCTGGGGTCGTATGGGGGATATTCTGTGCCTGGATTGGGTTGAGGTCTGGCTGGGATGTGGCTTCAGCAGGGCTGGGGCCCCAGCAGCCTAGAGACACAGTGGACTTGAATTATGAGCTGAGCTGCTCAAGGTCAGTGGTTCGAAACCACCAGCTGCTCTGTGAGAGAAAAGTGAAGCTCTTCCCTTCCCCACCCCCACCCCGTGGAGAGTTACAGTCTCAGAGCCCACAGGGGCATTCATAATCTGTCTTGTAGGTGCACTGTGAGGATTGACTTGATGGCAGTCAGGTTTTGGTTTTTAGGGTGTGGGTTGACCCCTGGAGCTCCTAGAAGCTTCCAGAGGGTTTCACCTCACCCAGGGCAAGAGTCTTGGCCCAAGCAGTCTGATATGACCCTAGGTGGTCAAGGAGGACTCACTTTGACAGGTTGAACCCCCTTGAGAGGACCCTACAGGGTGGCCCATGTAGAACTGAATGAATGACCCAGGTATCCTGCTGGCTCTGGGCCAGCTCAGGCCTGTCATGGTCCCTGCTCCAGCCAGCTGGGGTCTAGCCCCAGGGATTTATGTAACACATGGTTCCAAAACATGGGCTGGTCAGCAGGGGCCCCGGATGCTGAGGCCAGTGAAATTTGGGGTTGGGGAAGGGGGCAGGCTTTCTTCTCACCCCCAGAACCCCCCCTTTATTTAATAATATTTTTTTTACCCGCAGCCCCCTTTCATATACCCCCAAGCAGTCAGTAGTGCCTCTATTCTCCGGCCCACCGCACCCTGGACACAATCCGGGCCAGTGAAATCTAGGACCCTGTGTCCTGCCCCTGCAGCCCCCTCCTGCCGAGCTAGCCCCATGTCATCCCTCGTTCTCTCCACTGGCCATCCTCCCTCCATGTGGCCGAGGCCTGTGAGGTGGGCCAGGGCAGACTGAGGAGCTTCTGCCGGGGTCCCTCCCTGCAGGTGGCTCGCCGCACAGAGGGGCTGGGCGGAGCCGTGTGGCTCATGGCATTCTTGGGGACCCAGAGCAGAGCTGCTCCATGGGGTGTCCAGGCTGGGGCCCCTGGAAGGCGGATCTCCATACCTGCTTACCCAGGATCCCCTGGGTGGGTTTGGATCACTGGCTTCTGTTTTCTCAGGCAGGGAGGGACTGGAGTGGCAAGGCCCAGCCCCAGGGCCGTCCACCCTCTAGTCCCAAGCCTGGAGCACATGACCTCATACGCCAAGAACTGCAGGTGGGGCTCCCTCGATGACAGCTACAGGGGTGGGCGGTCACCCGAGTTTCAGGAGGTGGGGGGTCCCCAACTGGCGTCTCCTGGTGTCTGGTGCCCGCACTGCTGCCAGTCGCCATCAAGCCAGCTCCTGCCACCGTGCTGCCGCTGCCAGCATCACGGGCTCAGGACATGTACGTCAGCGGTGGTCCTGCTGACATATCTGCCCCTTCCAGACGGGCCTGGGTTTGGAGCTCCCTGGGGAGCGGGTCCAGAGCAGAGCCGCACCTCTCGGGTCCCAGTGGCTGAGCCTTCAGAAGGGGGCTGCCTGGCACCTCGGGAAGGACTGGCCCTGCAGCTGGGGTCGGATGCATCACCCTGCGACTCCACTCAGAAAGCCAAAGCCCAACTCTGCCCTGACTTGTGGCACAGGGGAGAGCTGCCCCGTGAGTGGCCCCGGACCGTCTCTCTCTGGACGTGGAAGGCCCCGCCTGTTCTCCTGTGGTGCCCTGGAGGTTTCTAGAGGCTGACCTCCCAGTGAGCAGCCCCTGGTGTCCCCGGGCAGCCCCGGCGCCGAGTCAGACCACGCAAGGCAAACAGTGGCCGCGGGATCTCGGTAGTCTTCCTGGGGCCACCCCGAGACCCCATCAGCCAAGGCCCAGAGGGGCCAGAGCTATGAGGGAGGTCCAGAGCACAGCTGGGGTGACTGTCTCCCCCTACCCATGTGGCCAAGCTGGCTGAGTTCAGGGAGAGCAGAGCTGTGGGTGAGGGTCCTGCCTTCCTCTGTGCCCTCTGCTTGCTGTCACCCCCTTCCCCCCACACACACACCAGTGATGTCCCTCACCCTGGCACACCATAAAGGGTCCGCTCATGGGCAAGGGGTCTGTCCAGCACAGCAGGTCAGGGGAGTAGGGGACCAAGATGTGTGTGCCTGAGGTGGCAACCTGAAAGCATCCCTGCAGGCCTCCCTGTGGTGCAGGGAGGTTCCTGGCACGGCATGGGGAAGGGGTCCAGGGCCTGACCCTGACTGGTGGCTGGGTCAGTGTTCTAGGGTGCAGTAGGGCCTGCAGTGGCGGTGGATGGTGGGAGGGGAGGCGCGCCAGCAGGACTGTGGCCTGGCCATGGGGACTGACAGGCCTAAGAGTGACCCTGAGCTTTTGCCTTGACAGGCCCCCAAAGATGGGCAGCAGGACCCTGTCGGGCGCTTTGGTTGAGTGGACCTCACTGCAGAGGCTGGTGGGAGGTGGTGAGGGGCCAGGGGTCGTTTGGGGAGTGGTCGTCACATAGGACCCAGCCAGGGGACACGGGGTGGAGACTCAAGACGTCAGGGGTGGAGAGGGAATCGGGTTGTTACAGGGCCCACTTTGGGGGTTTCTTGGTAGGAGAAGACTTGTGGCTGGCTGGGCAGGCGGCAGACTTGCAGAGGGAGGCCACACCCAGGCCAGAGGTGGGCAGCAACCTGCCCTTGGGACGGGCATCCTGTAGGCCACGCAGAGGTGGCTCGTCTGGCCCAGGGGCTGAGTTGCGTGAGGTCTGCTGCTGGCCGATGCCCTGTGCCCTGACCTGGTGGTGGGCCGGAGGTCACAGGGTCTGGCACCCAGAGCCAGGCACTGGAGGTTGGGGTGGGGGGTGGGGCGGTGCACGGCCTGGGAGCATGCGCCTGGGGCGGCCAGTGTCCTGCGCATCGATCGGCAGAAGCCCCGCCTCCGGCTGGGCAAGCCCCTCCTCTCACCGGCGGTCCCGCCCCCTGGCTGCGGCGCTGGCCGCTCTGTGCGGTGCGGGACTGGACACTGCGTGGGCTGCCGGCTGCCCTCGGCCCTCGTGGAGCCATGGACCCCTCGCGAGCCATCCAACACGAGATCAGCTCTCTGAAAGGTGCAGGCGGGGGCCGAGCCCGATCCTGGGGGGCACGCACCGGCGCGGTGACCTCCATCTGGTGCAGCACCCACCCCACTCCCCAGCTCGCGGGGCATTGGACTGGGGGCTGCTACCGCCCGGGCAGCTGGGGTGGGGTGGGGTGCTTGCGGCACTGGATCCAGAGAGGCCCCAGACTCAGCTGTGCCGGCCTGCACCTGGCTGGCCCCGGCCTGCGGCTCTGCGGCAGGGCGCGCGTCGGAGATTGGATGGAAGTGGGCAAGCGTTTCCTGTGGTCCTCCGGGACTTTCAAGCGTCAGCCCCTCCCCC
The DNA here is from genome assembly GCA_004026705.1 of Nesogale talazaci. NCBI lineage: Eukaryota > Metazoa > Chordata > Mammalia > Afrosoricida > Tenrecidae > Nesogale > Nesogale talazaci. The sequence goes on along the minus strand of PVJH01033870.1, from coordinate 5,336 downwards.
AACAACCCCCCCCCCCCCCAGCCTCTGGTTCTGCAGCCAGACCTAGGGGGGAGGGTGGGGCCCCGGGGGGGGTGTCCCCGAGTGGAGGTGCCGGGCGGACTGGCCCACACTGGGGTTCTTTGTCCGAGTGGGGGGGGGGTAGGGGGCTGCCCCAGGGCTCCGACTGGTTACCCTGGAAACCCAGCAAACCCTGCGGGGCCCAGAGGAGTCCGAGCCTGCCGCCCTCCCAGCCCCTCAGCGCTGAATCAGCAACTGCGGTTGGCAGCGAGGCGGGGGAGTGGGGGCGGGGCGGGGCGGGGCGGGGCATTCCTTCCTTCATTCCCAGAGCCCCTCGGGCGCCCAGCCCTGCAGCCCTGTGGCCCTGCAGGGCGTGTGAGCTGCTGGGTCCAGAATGTCCTGTCCGCTGGTCCCTGCCCAGAGCTGTGGGAGGGGCCTGCTGAGCCCGCCCCCTTCCTCCTTTGCGGGGTGCTTGTGGGCGTTAGCACAAGTGTCTGCGTCTGTGATTGTGGCTTGGGCTTGTTGGGGACAGTGTGGGGATGTAGCTAATTTGGGGTGTGTGGGGGGCATGATTAGACTGGAGAAATCACGTTAGCAACTTGTCAGGGGAGTTTGGGAAGGGCAAAAGTGGGGCCCAGGAGGCGAATGGGGAGCTCAATTGGACAAAGGGAAACCTTGGAGGCAAAGGGGGTGCCTGTCAGAGGGGTGGGAAAAGGGGCACCTGGAGGGCAGTCGGGGGCTGAAGGGAGGGCATGGACGGAAGCGCAGGAGGTTCCTGAGGGTCTGAGCTGTAGGGGAGGGGGAAGCCCTGGAGTTCAAGGGGTGGAGACCCCAGGAGGCAGGTGGGCAAAGGGAGGCGCCTAGGTGACTCTGGGGAGCTGAGGAGGGTGAAAAGGAGTGGGCCGAGTGGAGGAGATCTGTGGGGGTGCTGAGAGCTGAGCCCAGGTTTCAGTAGGGGACCGAGACAAAAGGTGCCCAGGAAGTCAGGGGAGCGTGGCTGAGGGCCAGATATGGGTAGAAGCTCAGGAAATTATTAGGGGGCTAAGGAGTGGGAGAAGAGGGGAACCCAGAGGGCCAGTGGGGCCTGAGGTCTCCTCGAGGGGTCCAGGAACGGTCAGGCAGGGGTGTGGGACTTGACTCCAGTGGCCTGGTTGAGCCAGCCTTTTGTGATCTGCCTGGACGCCCGGCTGGTGCAGGGCCCAGAGACACAGCCCCGGCTGTGGGGGCCACCCCAAGTTAGCCAGGCCCCAGGCATTGCTGGATGCAGGGGTGTGGTCACTGCCCATCCCGCCCTGTCTTCCTGAGCTGGCCCCCTGCCCGGGCTGCCAGGGGGTGGGGGTAGGGGTGGAGAGTGGGCAGTGTGGCTTGGAACTGACCAGGCAGGAGGGCTGAGGGAGAGTTGGCCTGGGCTGGCTGTGTGTGTGTGTGTGTGTGTGTGTGTGTGTTGTGTGTTTGGATCTTGTGGGTGCTGCCATGGCGACGGCCCCATAAACCAGCCCCCACGCCGCTGCATGCTGGCAGTTGGCCCTCTGCCTGCTCTCCCTGCCAGCCAGCACCTCCTACTGCGGGATCCCCCCCCTCCCCGCCCTATTTATAACCGGTTCTTTGGTGTATGTACAGTGCTTGGTGGGAATGGGTGTGTCCGGGGGGAGGGGCGGGCCGGGGCGTGGGGGGGAGTCACTATGGCCCAGTCAGGAGAATTGGTGCTTGCTTTTGGGGGACACCTGCAGGAAAATGAAGTTGGGACTCTAGTTGTGTTGGCGTATCAATGGGTGTGGCCCCCACGTGGCACAGCAGCCCCTCCTGGCCCTGGGCAGCTTCCGTAGCCACGGGGCTGCTCCTGGGCGTGGACTCTCCTCTTTGTGTGGCTACCCGCGTGGGTGTCTGCGTGGGTGGAGGGGCGCCGGCCGGGGTGGCTGGGATTAGTAACTCTGGTCTGGCCTCCAGCAGCTGGCCCTGGCGCAGAGCTCCCTACCCTGAGTCTTGCTTTGGGGGGCGGGGGGGGGGGGGGGGGGGAAAAAAGTCACTGGGCTGCCCCGGCATGACAACTGTCAAGGAGGCTCTGGGCCAGGTATGTGCAGGGGCTCTGCCTGCTCCCCTGCCCAGGGTACAGCTGCCGCCGCCACTCCCCTCACAGACTTCTGTCCCTGAGCCTCCCACCCCGTAGCCTCAGCCACCACCCCCTCCAGGGAACCCAGCTCCTGCCCCTCCAAACTCCAGCCCCAAGCGGCCACCCCTCCAGCAGCCCGGACTCCGCCAAACCCAGGAGACCCCATCCCACGGGGATCCCTTTCTGCCACGTCCTCCTGTCCCTGCCCCTCGCCCATTTTTACAACCCTAACCCACCTCCCTCCGTCCTAGTTTGAGGGACCTTGAAGGATGTGTTTAGAAAGTGATGTCATTTCTGACGCTGGGGCGCCGGGCCTGGAGGGGAGGGGGCCAGCTGGGGGGTTTGGGGCCACGGTGCCCCCCGCTCCGTGGCCCGGTGGCGGGGTGGGCGGGGCCGCCGGGTGCTGAGTCAGAGGGGCCGGCCGGGGCGTGCTGGCGGCCGGCGGCGGCGGGCGGGCGGAGCGGGCGAATCGGCAGGATCGCGGGAGCCGGCGCCCTAGCCCACAGCAGAGCCTGCTCCCTCGTGCCCGGCCCGGCCTGCGCTGCCCGCGCCCGCCACGCGCCCGGCCCTGTGCCGCCGCCGCCGTCCGGGCTCCGTCCGCGCGCCCCCCCGGCCGCCCGCTCCCCGCCGCAGCCATGGTGGCCGGCATGCTCATGCCGCTGGAGCAGCTGCGGGCCATCTACGAGGTTCTCTTCCGCGAGGGGGTGATGGTGGCCAAGAAGGACCGGCGGCCCCGCATCCTGCACCCCCACGTGCCCGGCGTCACCAACTTGCAGGTCATGCGTGCCATGGCTTCCCTGCGGGCGCGCGGCCTGGTGCGGGAGACCTTCGCCTGGCGCCACTGCTACTGGTACCTCACCAACGAGGGAATCGCCCACCTTCGCCAGTACCTGCACCTGCCGCCCGAGATTGTGCCAGCCTCGCTGCAGCGTGTGCGCCGCCCAGTCGCCATGGCGACGGCCCCGCGCCGCGCCCCCCACGTGCAGAGCGTGCAGGGCCCCGTGGGCTGTCCACTTAAGCGGAGGCCGCCCCCTGCCCAGGATTCGGCCCGAGAGGAGAGGAGCGTCTACCGCAGAAAGGAGCCTGAGGACGGGGCACCCGAACTCCCTGTGGTGCCTGCCACCACCCTGGGGACCCTGGCCCGGCCCTGCCCAGAACCTGCCCCAGCCACAGGTCAGCTGTGCCCTTGCGACGTCCTGGAGGGGTGGGAAGGGGCTGCCTTGACTGTGTGGGCCCCAGGCCTCTCGTGTGTGTGTGTGTGTGTGTGTGTGTGTGTGTGTGTGTGTGTGTGTGTGTGAGAGAGAGAGAGAGAGAGAGAGAGAGAGAGAGAGAGAGAGAGAGAGAGAGAGAGAGAGAGAGAGAGAGAGTGTGTGTGTCTGTCTGTCTGTCCCCCACTCACACAGGCAGGTGGCGCTCTCTGGGCCTCGGGCTGCTGGGCAGCCGGCTTTCCAGACCCAAGGGCTCCTCCTCTGTGCTGACAACCTCTCACTGGGCAGGCCCCCGTAGGAGGCCCTCAGCGCTGAGGCTGGGGGCGTGGCCTGTGACTGGGTGTGGCCGGCCCAGCTGTCCCTGCTCAGGCTCAAGGATCTTTCCCTGATGCCACCAGCTGACTCCTCTGCCCAAAGTCCTCTACATGGGGTGGGTGGGGGCAAACAAAGGGATGCCTGGCCCCTGAACAGGAGGCCCTGGTTGGGCCTGGAGTTGCCACCTGCAGGGGTGACCCCTGCCTGGCATGTGGGTGGCTCAGATGTGTGGTGACTAGCAGGCCTTCTCTTCTGTGGGTTCCCAGCTGCCTGGACTGCACGGAGGGCTGGGGAGAAGGCAGGGAGGGGAAGCCAGGCCTGCTGGGCCCTGCCCAGGTGGGAACTGGCCCTTCCGGGGACTACAGAGACACTCTGTCCCTGGACCGGCCATATGTGGGTGTTGAGGGGATGCTGGGGAGCAGCTCCTGGTAGGATTTAGGGCTCAGGGAGCCCTGGGAGTCAGGAGGGCTTAAGAGAAGAGCCTTGCAGATTGTGGGGTGGTTCTAGAAGGCCCCCTGACTCTTAAAATGGGGCCAGCAGTGCCTCCTCACCCCCTTGGGGGGGGTCAGTGGTGTTTCGGTCAGCACCAGGCCCTCCCTGGTCACTGCCCCTGCAGCCTGGCTGGGCGCGGGCTGAGGGCTTCAGCCCAGCTCCCACTGCCCCCTACTTTCTCATGGGCAGTTGGCTGTGTTGGGCTGGGTGTGGTTGTTTCAGGCATTGCTTGCAGCCCCCCCTCCCCTGCCCTGGGGCGGTGACTCAGTCTTCCCTTTGCCGCTGGGCTCAGAGTTTCCAACAGGAAATGAGCTCCAGCCCGGCTGAGTCAGGATGGCGGGTTCCCCCTGTAGACCCCCCCCAAAAAGAACACCACCTTGTGGGCTCCCCCTGCCAGCCCCCTTCATGCAGGCCCCCTTGTCGGCTCCGCCTGTGAACTCTTCTCCCAGGAGGCCCCTTCTGGGGGGCCCCCTTCCTGCAGTTGTCCCATGTACCCCTCCATGGACTCCTGTAGGATAAGCCCCCAACTCCCTAGGTCTGAGCACAGCCCCCTGGCGCCCTCTCCCTCCCTCCCAGGGAGCAGGACCCCCACCCATGCCCTGGCGCTGCCTATCAGGGCATCTGTATGTGCCGGGCACATACACATGAGACGCTGCCTGGCCTGGGCGTCCTGCTGGGAGCTCCCAATGCTGGAAGGGGCATGTGTTGCGGGCTGCAACAGTGTGTGTGTGTCACGCAGTTTGCATGCCAAATTGCCGCAATGGGAGAAGTGGGAAAGACCCCACCCGAATCCCACCCCCCTCAGGGACCACCCAGCTTTAGGGGGGCCTTTATCTGGGGCCACTTAGCAGCCCTCTTTAGGGTGTGCTCCTACTCAGCTTTCTGTGACAGTCCCAAGCTTTGCAGGCAGGCGTGTCACTGTGCGGGCATGTGGGGTCCCCTAGAGACAGTAAGCAGGTGAGGGTGGCTGTTCACCCAGAGGGCCAGCGGAGGAAAGGTGTGGTGATCCACTTCTGGAAACCTGAGGCTGCACCAGTTCTAAGACCTGGCTCTGCCAGCTCCGGGGGGTGGGGCAGTGGGTGGGGGGGTAGGGCAGCTTTGGGGGTGTTGCTATAGCAACACTAGGTTGGGGTTCTCTCCCTGGGGGCAGTGGCTGGAAGAAGTCAGGATTCCCAGGTCCGAGCCGTTGGGGGGGACACAGGCAGGGTGGGGGG
>PVJH01033869.1:0-21148 GCA_004026705.1 Nesogale talazaci | reverse complement strand
CACACACACACACACACACACACACACACACACACAGCAATCCTTCCCTTCATGAGTCCTTGGTGAATGTGGGCAGGACTGGGTGGTCTCCTCTTCCCTCATCAGACAACTTCCTGTCACAGGAGTGGGCGGCTTCCCGAGTCTCCTTTCAAGTGGTTCTCCTTGGTAGCGGCAGCAAACAAGACTATCCCCTCATTATCAGCCTGCAGACCCGTCCCTCAGATAATCTCCGATGTAATCCTCCTGCCTTTCCTTATCTTCCTGGAGTAGGGACCACAGCAGCAGCAGAGACAGGCCCTGATGGCTGCAGCAGTGGTTGTAAGATTGCAGCTCCTGGCTAGCCTCTGCTCCAGGGGCCGGATCGCCCAGCTTCCTTCTGGGGGAAAGAGAAATCACACAAAAGGTCTCTCATTGTCAGTCCAAAAATCTCAGGGATAATGAAGGAACAGGAGCTTCTGGCCCCTGGAATGAGCAAAGGAGCAGAGGAGACCTCCTTGCTCTGGAATGCAGGCATCTCACACAGAAACACTCACTTGTCTTCATGGAAGTAGCGTCCAAAGTCTGGGAGCTGGAGGAGATCGGATGGCAGTGCCAGTTAGTCCAGTGTACAGAGCAAAAACTCACTGCCATCAAGTCCTTAAACTTCGGCCTGAGGGCCACATTGGCCCGCCAGGTGTGTTTGTGTTTGCCGCCACTGCTGTCCTGCTTAGCAGTCGATTCATCCCGGGCCCCGCAGTTAATTTGTTCTTCTTATTTTTTTTTAACTATAGTCTGGTCCTCTAAAGGTATAAAGGACAGCGAACTGACTCCCTGTTTAAAAAATTTGAGGACCCCTGCCCTACAGGATGGGGTTAGAACTGCGCCTGTGGGCTTCCCAGACTGTAAACTCTTTATTGGAGCAGAGAGCCTCATCTTTCTCGCTCAGAGTAACTACTGGTTTCAAACTGCTGACCTTACAATGAACAGCCCCACTTGTAACCCCTGCACTATGAAGGCACGTAGTCTAGTCTACAGCTATACAAATAACCCCCATTTCCTGGACCCACCGCACCCCCTGAAAGAGACACTCATTTATTAAAAACAAAGCAGGAATCCACCTTCGAGTTGATTCCAGCTCCTCATCAGGCCAGGGAGAAACTCCCCGGAGTTTCCGCGATGGTCCTTGTTGGCTGATTTTTCAGCTGCGTGTCCAGGCTGCACAGTTTGAACTGCTGCTCTTAAAGCCAGATGCCCAAGCTCACCACCACAGTTCCTTGAAAACAGCCCCCCTGTGCGTGGGTTCATCGGTAAATTCGTTTCAACATGCCTTTAATCCCATATGAATCTGCACAGAGCCTGACCTCTGCTTCCAGCCATGCTAACACCTGCTGGGCTTAATCCAATAGTAATTTCAATATGATCTTTGACACGTGTGCATTTGGTATCTGCGAGAGGGCTAGGATTCTCTCATCTGTTTTGTGCTGGGGAAAGGGTCCTTTCACAGCTCCTGCTGGGCTGTGTTGTATGACATCCACGCCTGCTCAGAGACCCTGTCTGTGTGTGGAGAAATGCAGCACTGACTTTTCAGACCCGAAGCACAGGACCAGCCTCGTCTCACAAGATACTTACGGGGGGGTTTGAACTGCCAACCTTCTGGCTCGTATTTGGGTGCTTAAACTATGTGTGCCACCCAGAGACCCAACGATTCACTCACTCGCTCACTCACTTACTCTCACGGCCACCAGTGAGGACTGTCTTTTCCAGCAGGACAGGGTAAGGCTGGCCCTGTGGGTTTTCAAGGCTATAAATCTTTACGGGAGCAGATGATCTCGCTCTTATATGGAGCAGTAGTTGGTGGCTTCTAACCGCTGACTTTCAGCTTAGGAGCTGGAAGCATGCCCACTCTGCAAACAGAGCTACCCTCCACAGCGCTTAGAGAGATTCTTAGTATAGGCAGGGCTACCCGTCTGTCTTCCTGAGAATATCTGCCTTTAGTTCTCTTCTTCTTCCTTCAACATTTCTTTCCTAAATGTCTAAGTGAAGCGCTGCCGGTGCAGTGATGCTGCCTTGGGCTGCGAACTGCATGCTTGACAGTTCAAAACCAGCTGGAGCTCCAAGGGAGAAATCTTAGACATCCTACTACCATCATCAGAACCCCACAAGGGGCCACGGTGAGTCAGCACTGATTCCATGGCAGGGCGAAAGTTTTTAAGTGATTTCTGAATTCCTAGCATGTCTTCAGTATATTATCTTCTCCCAAGCCAAAGGTGACCCCGATATTCCCCACCCGCCTTATCCACACGCTCTACAGGCAGTGATCCCTCATTCCCCAGGCAAGTCTCCCCTCCCTTTCAGTGGGCAGTGGTCATCCTGAGGAGGGGCAACAATAAGGCCCAGGAAATCAACCCCACCAGCTAACATCACACACCTCATCAGAGAGAAACAGTTCCAGCCATGGCATTAGGGTGACTTCATCCAACAGTTGACTAAATAGTGCGGGCTAACTTTAAGCTGATGATTTTTGCGTGGCCCTCAAATGATGTCATAAATATCCAAATGGCCCCTGGGCAGAAAAATTAGCTCTCCACCCCTGCTGTAAGAACAAACAATCTCCGCTCACAGCATTGTCTTAGCCCCCGAGCCTTCCCCGCTACGCCGCAAAGATCAAATATTTCTCCTTCACTCCTAAGTCCTTTCTTTCTCTTAAACCAAGCTGGGGACTCTTTGTCTCTCCCAGGGGCTGTTTTATAGCAGCATTTCAGGGCAATACAGAATTATCAGCTCAGAAATTAGCCTGCTGTGTTTGGTCTAGCATTTAACTCATTCACCCTTCATGGGATGGCTGGAACTGCTTCTCATTGGTATGGTGTAGGTGGAACCAATGATTTCAAAGGCCCAGTATGGCCCGAGGATAGAACGTTGCTCCCTGACTCCATGTGAAAACAATCTCCTTCAACACCTGTAAATATCATTTACGCAGCTAAGGGTGACCTTTCTGATTCTTCAATTCCCAAAGGGTAGGGAGTGCCCCAAGGTCTCCCCCCAGGTAGACCCTAATAGAAAACACTCAATCAAACCACAAAAGCATGAGTTAATGAGCTTTCTGATTAGAAAGACCCTAATAGAAAAATTCAAATGAACCACAAAAGCATGAGTTAATGAGCTTTCTGAGGTTGTATGTTGTGAGGGAACAAAGAGCAGCTGGTGGATTTGAACACCTGTCTTTGTAGTTGGCAGCTCAAGCCTTCCCTACTCCACCACAGGGCTCTCTTGAAGGGAACCACCACCACCGTATTATGTTGCTGGGTGCTGGAGTGTGGACTCCAGTTCCCAGGGACCTGATAAGACAGGGTTGGGGTGGCACCACAGGGCTTCCTAGGCTGTCCTTTGTATGAATTCACCAGGTTTTCTAGGCTGTCCTTTGTATGAATGAATCCACAGGGCTTCCTAGGCTATCCTTGGTATGAATCCACATCTCCTGGCCTTGGCTCCCAGGAAGCCACTGGTGGATTCAAACCACCGATGTGTCAGGCAACTTGTGAACCCTCCGTCTCTGCACACCGGGGCCCCTTTCTGAAAGGTAACCACTGCTGTCAGTCCATTCTGACGCAAAGTGACTCCACAGGCTCTTTCTGAGACAATGCATCTGGACAGAAGCAGCACCTTTCTCCTGAGCGGCAGCTGGCGAGTTCAAATCACCTACCATTGTGATTAGCAGTCATAAGCCTCACACACAACACTGCCAGGGAGCCAGAAAGATTCTAGGCTCAGGAACCAGGAGAGGAGGGCAGTAATTCGACTGTGTCCTCGACAGGTGAGCAAGCAGCGAGTTTAAAACCCAGACGCCATGGAGAGATGCAATGCCTACATGTAGAGAGGCGGCACGGGCAAAGAAGAAGTGCATTTTTCCACAGAGTCCAAGGGGGCCAAGCAAAGCCCGTCCCCTGACACCCACAGTGGTTTCCTGAGAGAGGGCACGAGGACCAGTGGCAAGGCTGTGGGGCCTCCTTCCCACAGGGGTCCCTGGAATATGAAGCGTCCTGTGGCCGGTCTCCAGCCACACCTCAGCGCTGGCACTTCAGAAGACTCTGAGGAAAGCTTTGGAGGTATTAAGAAATGCTCGTTTATCTGAATTAACATTCCACTCCAGATGAGGTAATTAATTAGGCAAAAGAAAACAATCCTTAGTACTTGGCGGTGGTAATTAACCGACGCTAAATCTGCCATTGGTAATTTACTACGCTGGGAACAGGAAAATTCCAATTGTCCAACCTCAACCTGCAAGCCTTTTATCTCCTTGGCAGGCTTCCCCCCAAATAATCCTTTCTCAGTGGCACGGTGGCAGGGAAAGAAGCAGTGGGACATGCTCACTTGACCTTTATGACTGCAAGGTGGGGGGTACGACATACGTGCTTCTCACAGGGACTCGCCCTTCAGAGGTAAGGAAAGAGCACAGGCTGGCCAAAGGCCTCCCTCTGGTCCCCAAAGCCTGCCCAGCCCCAGCCAGCGAGTCCATGGAAATCCCTGCTCTGCTCCAGAAAAGAGGCACATCCAATTGCAGGCTCGGCCACCAGAGGTTTCAGAAGGTGGTAAGGCACAGAAGAGGAGGGGGCAGCCGTGCGGTGCCCCCCTCCTGCAGGACAGGAAAGCTAGGGGCACACCACCCATCCTGGTTTGACAGGTAAGTTGAAGCCCTGCATAAAAATCACCTCTCTATCTTCAGCCAAGGAACCAGCTTCTCTCTCCCTCCCCTCTGTCTTTCCCTTCCCTCCCTTCTCCTCAGCCCTCTTTTCCCCTCTCACTTCTCCCCACCCACCCCCACCCAGTCTGTGTGTGTGTTAATGAGACTACATGGACAGTGATATGTGTTCGTGGATTGTGTTTCTGAAAGGAGGCCATCAACAAGGACTTGCATGTGTGACTGTTTACCATGAAATATGGATCTCGGAGTAATTAAAACCAAACAAAACCGAACCACTGCCAGCAAGTGCCTTCTGATTTATATCAACCCTATTCTGGGGCCCTGAGGCCATAAATCTTTAAGAGATCGCACAGTCTGATCTTTTTTCTATAGAGTGGCTGGTGGATGTGAACCACCAACCCTGCTCATGGCTGGCAGCCCAACATTGACCCAACTGCTGCAGCGGGCCTCCTGAAGGGGGCACAGCGCCCTTCCTGTAGCAGCACAGCCAATGTCATGTGGCCTAACCTGGCTTCAGAATGCAGCAGGTGACATCTTTTTAGGAAACCACACAGTGGGAGAGTGACCTCGTGGTGGAACTGGCACCAAGCTCTTAGGGAGTCGGTGACATGGACAGAAAGAAAAGAGCTGACCATAGGGAAGTCTGCTAGGTTTATTGCAGGGGAGGGAAATGAAGCAACACACACACACACACACACACACACACACATATTTACCAGAACTCTTTACATCTCAATCAGAAACAAGTAACAGTGCGGGAGAAGTTGAGTAGAGTGGGAGAAACTGGACCAGGTCTAGAAGGAGAGATGAAGTTCCAATCACAGGTCTCTGGTGAGGGGTGTGTGTGTGTGTGTGGTATGTGTGTGGTGTGTTGTGTGCATGTGTGTGTCTTGTTCTCTACCCTTAAATATTCTATTTGGAGCAGGTACCCACCACAGTAGAAGATCCCAGAACTGGAGCGGGGAGAGGCTGTGTGTGTGTGAAGCTGAGGATGGGAAGACAAGGGTCCACAGTCACAAACAGGTCAATGTGGCCCAGGAATGAGGACCTCACAGTCACTCACCTAGTCACTTGCCTGCGGTCTCTCAGGGCGCCATCCTGCCTACCATCGCAATGAGTTCTCAGGTTGTATTCCAAGAAAGGTGTCTGGCCAATCAGGAGAGTAGCTAACTTGAAGTTAACAATAAATTACCACGTGGAATAAAACACAAAGCTCTTACATTGACAGACGTTACATTCTCACCTTTACCAACTGTATCTCTGTCCCTTTTCACCAAGCTTTGATGCTGTTGTTTGATTTCTGTTGTTGTGGGAACAGAACATGTAGAGCCCTCCAGTCGGTTCAAATCGAGCTTGAAGGGATCCCTGGTGGCTGAGTGGATTATGCGCTGGGCAAGTTTAGCAGTACAAATCCCATAGCCGCCACACAAGAGGAAGAGGAGGCTACTTTCGACTCCCTTAAAGATGAACAACTTCAGTGACTCACAGGAGCAGTTCTCTGGTCTTACAGGTTTGCCATGAGTCAGACTCAACTCGATGGCTTTGAGCTAAAGAGTCAGTCTAAAGAGATTCCCCTTCAATGTATCTTTCACCCTGAGCTGCTTTGGAAAGCACAATTTCTTTGACTCTTCCCCATTAGAGAGCAGTGTTTGCTTTCATTTCCTCGTGTTGGTAAGGAACTGGCCCTGGGGGTTTCTGACACTCAAACTCCTGAAAGGGACTAAATAGTTTCCTATGTCTTCCTCAGAGCGGCTGGTGGTTACGAACCTCTGACACTGCAGTAAGCAGACTTGTGTGTAACGAGGACTAAGCCACCAGTCTGGGACTACCCACAACACACCAAGGAAACTGAGGCAAAGAATGGCTAACTTATCTGAGGCCATTTGGCCAGCGAGAGCATCTAGGCCTCTGGGTGGCTAAGTCCATAATGAGTGGAGGGATCTAGAAGATGAAGGCCAACCACAAGAGTTCACAAGAAGGCCAACCCAGAGACCAGAAACGCCCACTGCTGGCTCAACCGTACAAAAGGGAATGGCTAAGAGTAAGAAGAAGAGGGCAGGGGGACTCTGCAGGACTGATGATGAGACACCCAGGTGTTTATTTTCAATCATCACGATGCAACAGCTTAACTAAAGAGCAGACAGAGGACGTGGGAGGTGGCCCTGGCTTCCAGACACTGGCTCTGCCTGAGGGAGCAGTCATCCACTTGTGAGATCCATGCTGAAGGAAGGAGTGCCGAGAGTGGGCCACTAGCCCAGGCCAATGCTAAATGACCCTCCCCCAGGAACCCTGAAACAACAAAGTCCACATCACCTCCTTGGGTCTCAGCCCACCTCGACAGTAGAGTTAAGAGTCGGGGACATACAACTTTCCTCTAGTTCTTGAAGACTTTCTCCCCACAGCTATAACGGTCGCAATTCTACCTTACAAATCCAGTTGGACTGGAGGAGGTACATTGGTAGAGATGGGAACTGGAAATACGGGGGACCCAGGACAGATGAACCCCTCAGGGCCAGTGGTGAGAGTGGAGTTACTGGATGGGTGGAGGGAAGGTGGAGTAGAGAGGGGGAGCCAACTACAAGGGTCTACACACAACCTCCTATCTGGAGGATGGACGGCGGAGGAGTGGGGGAGGGGAGATGCCGGGCAGTGTAAGATGTCAAAGCGATAATAATCTATAAAGCATTGAGGATTGGGGGAGAGGGGAGAGCAAGGACGGAAGGGAAAGGATGAGAAGCTGATATCAAGGGCCCAAGTGGAAAAGCAGATATTTAGAAAATGTTGATAGCAGCAGGCAAGTGAAGGTGCTTGGCACAGGATATGTATTGATATATTGTGACAAGCGATGTAGGAGCCCCCACTAAAATGATTAAAAAAAGAAAAGAGAGAGTCAGGGACCCACCTTTAGAGGGATAATAAGGAAACGAGGCATGTAGAATTGTGGGCTGCTTCACATTACCCAGTGATATTGAAATGCCCTGTCCACAAACCTACATCGAGAAATACCAAAACCCTGTATGGAGAGACACTTCGGAACCTACGGGACCAGAGTGAAATGAAACCGACAGTGCCTCCACGGAGACCATCACCACCCACTGTGCAGGAGTCCATGGTGTAATGGATCTGAGCCCTGAGCCTCTTAACTGGCGGTTCCAGGGGCTCTCACTCCATCACGTACTCATCCCACCTCCACCACGGATGGAGAAGGCCACGGAGAGGCGGTCCAGGTGGGAGGGCCTGGCTGCTGCAGAAAGGAGGCCTGGTCCCTTCCTCTGCTTCCACCCCCTTGCACTGTCCTGGACGCCATGCCATGCTTATCCTTTTTGGAGAATGCGAGTTTCTCAACTGCCAATGAGCAGGATGGGCGAATGGATCTCTAAGGGCCCATCTGATAATAAAATTCTATGATTTCACACGAGTGAAAATGAAAGTATTAATTTCCCAGTGGCAAAATCAGCTTAGTACTTAAGAGTCCCGTGAACTTAAAGCTTTGTGTTAGAGCCATGTTCTTTTGTGTGGAGAAAAAGTGTCCTTCTGCCCAAGATGAGCACATCCTGGGGCCGGGTGTAGGACCAAGAGGTGACATGCCTAATTCAGGGACAAGGGCTGCTCTGTCTCGGCATTCAGCACAAATGGCAGTAGGTTTGTTACAGATGCCACACATCCCCGACTTCAAAATAATGATTGGACTCAGGAAACAATATATGTAACCAACGACTGTGTTTCTGTTTGCCTTTGAAAATACTCGGGAGGCACTGGCGGACCCAATTTGAGGAGCATCAAACCCTTCCTAAGAATTAAACTGAACCCTCACCAACAGTCATGGGTGTGTTCCAGAGGACAACCATTCTTCAAATACGAAGTGAATCTCATGGGCGACCTGTGACGTGAAGATTTGTAAAGCAGACATAAATTAAAGTCAAGACCAGAAAACAACACGGTTGATGAAGACCCCCCCAGCAACTGGCCCCGTGATTATCACACTGTAGTCGCTCAATAAATAATTGCTGGATGAATCACTCAATCACTCTCCAGCTGAGCAAGGGGAAAACGAGCTACTTAATCTTTTAGAAATGAAATGAAAGTGACACTGAAAGACGGGTCCATGCAATGATGACTTGATCGCATCGTAAATTTCACCAGGCATATTTAGAAACGCATAAATACACTTGCAGACAAAACTCACTCTGTTCCTCTGGGGAAGTTAGCCGTCCGTCCATCAGAGAGAGAAATTCTTCCTTTAACTCTTTTCTGAATCCAACCAGCCAACCAACAACAACAAAGAGCTTAGGAATGCTAACTGGCCCTGGCCAGTGAAATAGACCTGTTCTAGAGAATCCAGCTTGAGGAAGGACAGCAGGGAACGGAGGGAGGAGGGATAACATGAGGAGCGTCACAGCCTGATTGTGGAACTCTTAGACCTGTATTCAAATACCACTCACCAACTAAGTGACCTTAACAAATGACTTAATGCCCCCAAGCTTTGATTTCTTAAACTGCAAAATTGGGAGAACACCCTCGAATACAATGGATATGGAAAAATCACTTAGCACAGTACCTGGCAATTACGAGGTGCTTGATTATTATTAGGGTATTCTACTGGAAAACCACATATTTGAATAAAATTCCTTTAAAGGGTACACTGGGGATGGAAGGAAGGAACCCAACTTGGGGGTGGGAGGGGCTGTAGAGGGGTGACCGAGAAACAAAAGGTATGTATAAATTTTCATTTCTTAGTAAAACCTAATAAAAGATGTCATCCCCACCCACACCGAGGGAGCTTTCATAGGTACCTTGGGATAATCACCGGCCACGTGAAAGTCCAATTCCCAGTCCTCACAGGTATATAGCAGGCCACCAAGAAGCCTAGGGCACTGCCAGGACTCCTTTTAGTCATAATCACAATGAACATTTTGAAAATAGAGAAATTGCTTCCTTAATAAGGAATATTCCCTTCTTTCCCTATTACTTCTGCTAAGCAGAGCACACATGCAGACATAAGATTCTGAAAGGGAAAGAGAAAAGGCCAATCAACTTTGGAACTAGATGTAAGGTGAGCAGACGTCCCACTTTTTAATGATTTGTCCCACATCCTGGGGCATTTTAAAATTAAATAAATATATTACAATTGTTGCATTCTATGAACCTTTTTCTTCCTCCATATAGACCACATTTTTAATCAAGAAGCCCTCCTCCGCCCAGTCAATGGTGTCCTGCTTAAAACCCGGTCACTTTAAGCTAGAGGGACATGGAGAGGTGGGTTTCGCAGGCTGGCGACTAGAGAAAGAACAGGGCAGTCGACAGGGACACACAGAGAAACTGCAAGCAAAGCAAGCTCTCCCTGGCAGAAGTATCAAAATGAAGGAAGACCATCAGGATGGAAAAATGTGTTGACAATAGCTGAGCTCCTGCTGCTGGCCAACTATGCACTCCAGCGCTCTGCGTGGTTCACAAACCTTCCCTACGCAAGAAAGTCTGAAGAAGGAACTTCGCCTCCCATCCATGTCTCACAACCTCTCCACGCCCCACTGCAAGGGCGACCATTGGAGAAATCTGAGCAGGGAGTCAGGATTTTCATTCACCCTAGTTGATGACCGCACGATAGAGCTTGGGCATCTACCTCCAACTCATGGTACTTACGTGTTCCCCCTCCTCCTCCTCAGAGAGTTTTCAGAGGAGATCGACTGAGGGACTCTCACCACGGACTGATTCACACAAGGAAGCAACAGACCCATACCCAATGCGTTAGCAGAGACCCCGTGCGAGGCAGTCACAAAATGTCCCTCCTTCCCCTCATCATGGAACAACACAGCAGGAGTCAGAGGAAGACCCTGAACTCCCACCCTCGCTCTGCGCTGAGAAGGCATCAGACCCACCATGCTCTCCACCCACCAATCCCCTGAGCCGAGCCTGAATAGGTCCTCTACAACACAGAATTTTACAAGAACCAGCATCTCGTAACATATACAAAATGCTATGAAAAAAGAAAAAAAAACACTTGTGATTCCAAAGCCCCCGAATATCTCAACTTTGGTAGGAAATGAAAAATGGACAAATTCTGACAATGAGAAGACTGCACTACAAGGATGGTCTGGCAAAGAAATGAAAGCAGGGATTGATCCTAAATGTGCTCCCAGGAACAGAAACACACACTGAGATGGATATCAGTGTAGCCAGGCTCAGAAAAAAGAGTTGTAGGCAAAACAAAAACAAAACAAGGGCTGAGCCCTGGTGGCGTAAGTGGTTGAGTTCAGGACTGCGGCCTGCTGGCTTGGCAGTTCAAATCCAGCGGCAGCTCTCAGGAGGAGCACTGGGTAGTGCCCACAACCACCAGAGGCAGTGATGCCCACAAAACAAAAAAAACAATAATAAAACAAAAAAATTTAGTGAGAACAGACAAGCCAAAGATAAATTACATAATAACTGCTATAACCCTTTAAAAAAACCTCAGTGGATAGGTTAAACAGTTGAATGCAACAGACATTGGTGAGTCTTGGGGGTAGGTGAATATAAGTCTTCCAATCTGAACAGAAAAATACATTGAGGGAAAATATAACCCAAGATCTGAAATCTCCTTCTCTAGTCAGAAGCTGTGGAGGACAGCAGCAAACTATGTGGCAATTTTTGGAGCTTAAAAGAACTGTCGGACCTGAATTCTATACCCAGCAAAAAAAAAAAAGTGTCAACGCAGAGAACCCAGAAGATTCATAGGTGACAAAAAAATTAATTGAACTGTCACTAGCAAAACTACACTCTAAGAACAGCTGGGGGAATTTTCCTGGGCAGAAAAGAAAATTATAGTAGGAGGAATCTTGAAACAATTGGAGGGGAAAAGAAAACAGAAACCAAAACTCTCACTACTGTTACGCAGCATAGTGCTAGAAATATTAGCCAATTCAACAAAGAAAACGTAAAAGGCGTATGGATTGCAAGGAAGTGAATTAAACCATTTCTATTTCTAGGAACCATGATGTTTATATAAAAAAATATTATAATTTGGAATTCCCCCCAAAAAATCTGCACACATAAACACATGCAAGAAAACCCTTGAACAAGTAATATTTTCAGTAAAATTCCAGGATATAAGATCAACACCTAAAAGTGGATTGTATTTATGTGCTAACCATGAGCACAAGGAAAGAAAAACTAAGTATTGTATGACTTAAAATCTCTCAAACATGAAATATGGGAGTGTAAATCCAACAAAGAGCATGCTAAAATGGTGATGAAAAGACCTACAAGGAGATCTGAATAAATGGTGAAGTGTATAGTTTTTCAGTACTGGATGATTCCATATATAAAGACGTCAGTTTTTCTCATATGGTATGCAGCTGTAACGTAAATCCTATAATAACACTGGCCAAGATGATTTTGTAAGTCTAGACAAGACTACTCTAAAAGTTGTATGGAAAGGCAACAGAACAGTAACAGCTTTTGAAAGAGAATAATCAAGTAGAACAAATCGCTCCATCCAATTCCAAAATGCAGGGATCGTGACTCAGCTTCTGACAGTGATACCACAGGATCAGTGTGAAGAAGAGAGAACTCACCAACAGTCCCCTACACATAGGGGCCTGATAAAGCTACAAGAGTCCTTCAAGGCAGAAAGAGAAGTCATTCTAACATGGAGCTCCACTAATTGGATACTGATAGACCTGAAACAAACAATAATGCAAAATGAGTCACACACGTAGAGGTAAAAACTACAAAACTCTAAGAGGAACACATGGGAGCAAAGTTTTGGTTCCTATTGCCTGGTGATGAAGTCTTAGTCGTGTCAGGAAGAGCCATCAGTACAATGCTCACTCCCGGCTGCCCGAGGTAAGAGTTTCAGAAGCTGTACATCTTTGTACTGAAACGGATCATCTCCTCTTTCTCCTGCGGATCATCTGGTGTGTTTGAATCACTGACATTTGGCTTGTTGTCCAATGTTTACCGAACTACCATGCCAGGATTCGAGAAAATTAAAACTCCCTGATAGATCTGCATTCAACCAAATTAAAAAGTTTGCTCTATGAAAAAATAAAAAGAAAACCCTGTTCAGTGAATAAAAAGACAAGCTCCAGACTAAAAGGAAAACATTTGCAAAACCTCATGTCTAAGCAAGTACTCATATCCAGAATATATAAAGACTATTCAAAACTCAAAGGTAAACAAACTAACAATCCAATTAGAAAATGGGCAAAAGACATTCCACTGAAGAGGATATCCAGATGGCAAATAAGCACTTAAAAAGATGTTCGACATCACTAGCCAATGGGGAAATGCAAATGAAGACCTCGATGAGAGATCGTTATACACCTATTACAACAGTGAAAATAAAAACAGTGGCAATACCAAATGCTGGTGCAGATGCAGAGAAAGTGGGTCGTTCCGCAACAACTGGTGGGAATGGACAAAGGTACTGTGGCTCTGGGGACCTGCTTGGCCTTTCTTGAACACTGAAAGTAGCCTGGCCAAATGTATCCTAAACTGTAACCACGAGAATGTCCAATGCAGCTTCATTTGTTACAGTACAAAAATGGCCGGGTAGAAGTGAACCAGGAATAAAATGTCTCCATATGGATGATTGATAAGACAGGATGTGCTATTATTTGTACCATGGAATATGGCTAGCAATACAAAAAA
Source organism: Nesogale talazaci (assembly GCA_004026705.1). NCBI lineage: Eukaryota > Metazoa > Chordata > Mammalia > Afrosoricida > Tenrecidae > Nesogale > Nesogale talazaci. Next base: position 7,839 of record PVJH01033869.1, on the reverse strand, counting down.
GTACCCGTACCCCCACCCCCAAACAAACCTGGATGGGTCTCAATGTCATTTTTCTAAATAAAAACAAAGCCAGCCTCCAAAGGCCATATGCTGTGTGATTTCATTTATATCGCATTCTTGAACTTAGAGAACTATGAACATGACAAGCATACAGGTAGTTGCTCGAGGTTAGGGATGCTGAGGATTGGGGTAGGGAGGTGGCTATAAAGTGACAATGTAAGAGGTAAGAAAGGCAGTACCCAGAGACCAAGCAACGTTGTCAAGGATCAAAAAGCTCTTGTGCCCAGATAACTTGGTTCTCATCTTCTCTCTCATCCAAAAGCATCTCTTCTAAATAGTTACAACAGGGCTGAAATGAGTGGGGTGAGGTAGCCCACTATCAATGCAAGCCCACAAGCCAATAAAATCAGTAACCCAATTTTGCAGACAATTGAACATCAGTCATGCTGGCTGTGGGTCTTGACTAATGCTTCCTCAATAGACAATCTTAACAAAGCAAGGGAGGGTACGGGACTTGCACTGCGCAGAATCCTTAGAAGTGGAATAAAAAAAAATGTAATCCAATAAATACTGCTTTGGAGAGGCTGGTAATGACCAGATTTACCTGGGGGCACTCTCAGTCAGGGGGTTGGGGCTATAGGTGTTTTCCTGGGGAGACTGAGGCTGTGACTGTACTTGAGAGGGCAGCGGCACCAGGCAAAGTTAAACCTCTCCACCCTCTTTCCCTTGCGCTCCCTCCCTGTCCCCAACCCTTGTTTAGTCACAAGCCCTTAAAAGAGAACAAACATTTAATTCCCTTGTAAAACAGATGAATGCTTTATAATTTACTAGCAGCTGCTGGCAGCGACGTGCTCCACGCTCATATCCCTATTAAGCAAGCTGTGGCTGATTTATTAAAAGCACGGAGATGTCCAAACAAATGACGGAGGCATCGTTATAGTACTATTTACAACCTCTTAATGGGGTTACGGGTGGGGGCAAGGCAGTGCAGTCAGCAGTCAGCTTCTGTTCTGCAGGGAAGGATGGGCAGTGTCCTTCATGGGCAACAAGGCCAACCACTAGAAGGGCGCAGGTCCATTCCTGAGGCCACCTATGAGTGCCAATGCTCTGTGGGAGCTAGGGCAGGACTGACCATCCCAACAGGGCAGCTCTTCTCTCGAGTCTGTGCATCAGTTTCTCAAGAGCTGCCTCTGTCCCATGCCTGCTCTCCAAGACAAGCCCAGGGGGAGAGGGTACCCACCTTTGGAGGATCAAGGGAAGGAATTGAGATAGGACAGCAAAGAATCACTTGTGATACTTAGGTGGGGATTAAGCAGAAGCCATCCTCTGCAGGCTCGGAAACAGAAATTTCCCCTTTGGGCTGTCGGGGCTGTTAATCTTTGCAAAAGCCCACAGCCTCATATTTCTCCAGTGGAGGAACCGGTGGGTGCAAACCACTGACTTTGCAGCTAGCAACTCAATGTGGATGTACCCACAAAGCAAACAGGGCGCCCGCCAGCAAACACAAGAGCCCTTTGCTCACCCAGTGGCACCTCGCCAAGCCCCCGATCAGGGCCTGAAGACCTCTCTGGATGTAGACAAGATCCTTCAACATCTGGTCCTTCCTCTCCTCCAGCTGCTGCTCTGCCCCACCTCCAAATCCCAGCCTCCCCAGATGGCTGTCATTTCCTAAACAAGTGTTGGCTCTGCTGGGCCCAGGCTCCACTTGTGTTTTCACAATCATACACCAGCAGAGGTCAGGCAGTTTGGAGATGCCTCCTCTGGTCTCCAAGCTCTAGAGCCTGTTGTCCTAAACATCTCTCCCCTAGATTCTGAACCCCTGGAAGGCAAGACAGGCATCTGCTTGCACTCTGGCTCTCACGTCTCATTGTGAATCAGGTACAGGTTGACAAATGAATCATTTCAGGACACGATGACTTCTCCTGGGTCATCCCAGGGGTTCCCTGTTCCCTCTCCTTCTTTGCCATCCCTCTGTATGCTGCCATCATATAAAAGTTGAGCTTACCTAATTGAGCTAAGTTCCAGGTCTGGAGGGCAAGGGACACAGTCTTAAGGGTTCCACCCATCTCCATTGGACTAAGAATCCAGGTCTGCGGTATGATTTTTTGAGTTTCCCCCACTCCATTCGGGACCCTCTATTGTGATTCCTTTTGAAGCAATCAGTCCTGGTCCTCTAGCACTATGTAGGTACTTCTGGTCTCAGAAGCTTGGAGGTTGTTGGTGCGGTTCTGTAGTCCCTTGGAGTAGATATTGCCCTGTGTTTTTTGATTGTCATGATTCTGCTTTCCTCTGGAGAGAGACAGACCTGGTTCTGAGATGACTGTTGAAGGGCTGTCAAAACTCCAGTCACTGCCGAGCAAAGTACGATGTGCATCGTCTTTGTAAATGATGTTATGCCAACTGACCTTGGTTAAAAAAAACAAACCCTCCCATGATGTGCTCTCTCTTTTATAAACCTGGGGACTGCTACCAGTCCTGGCTCTCAGTGGGAAATGCATTCATGCTTGTTTGTGAAGAGAGCCAGGTAGATAACTGAGCAAGATGACACTGTTCTTCTGGAAATAGAAAGGGATCAAGATACACAAGAAGGGGGCTTCACAAGGCATGTGGGGAAAAATCCCAACATCTTTGCATCTCAGTTTTCCATGAACTTTCTTAAGACCAAAGGTGTCTGAGTCTTTGACTTTGCAGAAGTCAAAAGCATGCACATCTGGGAGGACAGTGAGCTGTCAGGGGATAAAAGTGAGAGGCAGCGATGATGGAACTCATCAGGACGTGAGAATTTCAGATCTGGCTCAGACTATGGGGTGTTGTGAACTCCTCAAAGGAAGGGCACCAGATCTCCGTCTTCTCTGTATTCCCCCTTTCAGTCTGACACCTCGGGGACTCAGACAGTCATGGATAAAAGAATGAATGAATGGAAGAGTAAGTCCTTGCTCTCAGGGTCTCCTGTTTTATCATCTTTTTATCTGTATGCCGTGCATTCTAATAGTCAATTGCTTCTTATCTTTTAAGACCTCTTCTTGTGAATTAGATGCAGATGTTGAGGGCAGATCATCAGTTTTATAGTCATTCAACAACCCATACACTTTTTGCTTCATCTCATTCATTGCAATCTCCTCAATGCAGGCCTGCTAATCCCCTCTCACAGCCTCCTCTCTCAACCCTTCTTAACCCTTCTTGGGGAAAATACTGCTCCTGTGATCTCAAATAACTAATTAGCCCAAGGCGTGCATACCTCATTAGTGTTCATGTGTCCCTTATAGTCTTGGCTAGTGTTTGCTTGGGGAAAGCGTTCAGTTGCATATCTGAAGGGTGACTCATGCCATTGCCCTAAGTCTCACATCTCTATCTGACCAGTAAACTCAGTGTCTTCTAACAGTTCTCTTTAATGATGAGACAAGCAATAATATCTCAAAGCATGTTGATTCACCTTGCACTATCGATCCAAGAAGACAAAGATGATCAGTTAGGGAAGAGAAGTTGTGGTGACAGAGGTTCATGAGATGAGAAGCATTCCCTAAGACATTGTCTCAACTCTCCTGTATTTTAAGATACTTTCATAGTTTTAAATAGATAAAAGTCAGGTCTCATACAGTAAGTACTATGAGCATGGGTTCTTTTTTAATTTTGATGAGGACAGAGCTATCAGATAGCAAGATAAAAACATGACCATAGAGATGAGAGGACTCTTTGGTTGACAGGGATAGGAATCAGAAGCCAAAAAAAAAAAAAAAAAAAGTGCAGCTTCTTGAATCAGAGAGCTGAATTGAAATAAAAATTGATGGGGCTGGATTTTTTAAAAACCTTAATCTGAAACCACAGACCACCGATGGGAGAGGAAAGTGGCATCAGAAATGAAAAAACAGACAAGAACATACAACAACAGTAGTAAGGTGTCCAAAGGTTCCTGGCAAGGTTAAGGGTTGTCTTCAAATTGTCTAATCTGTTCTTGACCATTAAACTATATCATGTTGCTCAAAGTACTTCTCCTCATTCACTGTTGCTTCCTCATTTGTGAAATGGGAATTAAGAAAGTCCAGAAGAGAAGACCATGGAGGAGAATTCAATGGGATAGTACTAAAACATAAGTGCTAGGTAGAGAGTCAGGCCAATGACCAGATGAATGCTGTTGTTGAAGTTCCACCAAGTCAGCTCTGATTCACAGCAACCCCCACACAAGGGAACGAAGAATCAGCCTCGCATGTGTTGTCTGAGCCCTTATTGCAGTCACCGTGTCGATCCCTCTCATTGAAGGCCTTCCTTGTTTTGACTGGCCCTCCACTTGACCATGTATGAGGTCCCAGTCCAAGGACTCATCCCTTCTGATAGACAGTATCACATATTTTGGATGTGCTAATTATTATTATCATATGGATTTGGGACCCACTGCTAGGCCCAGCTTTTATAAACAAAAAGAATATAAGGACTGAATCCTAGCCATCTGTTTCACCTCCTCCGAGTCACCTTCCAAATACTATTCCTGGAAATGGTCATGGACTACACATTCAATAAAAGCCACACAGTGAAGGAGATAACCAAGAAGGCCGACACAATCTTGACTTGCATGGGGTGCCACGAAGTATGGAATGGTGGAAGCATGGACATCCCTGCTCTTCTTCCTCTGCACTCAGAGCAACCTGAGTCAATGAGCTCAGAAGCTAACTCTGTGGACAATCCATTGACATAGGGCACTGACAATAACAATATTCCCTATCATTAGCTCATGAAACAAAGGCGTGAGAAGGGAAGGAGGTGGTCATCCAGCCTAAATGGTCATTCTCTCATAAAGCCAGAAAGTCTCCAACCAGTGATGCCTCTTACATTAGGGGTCTCTCAGAAACCTGACTTCTTCTCATCTTGAGTCTGTGCTATGCAGGACCATGGAGTGTCAGGACAGAACCGCAGCTCAGCCTGTAGATTTCCTGAAGTTCTGCTGACCATAACAGCAGTGGTCTCTGTTGGGAATGAGGAAGAACAGATAGGAGGAGGTATCTAGAAGAATGGTCATCAGCCCATATCCACTTGTGATCAAGTCATCACTCGTCCACCTTGTGTGGTACCAGCTCACTAGTACACCTTTAGAGAGCTGGCATCTCCTCTTCATTGAGAACATCTCCAGGAATGAGTCAAAATTGTGGTCCTTGGATAAAACAAGGGCTCAACTCTTGGCTGATAACCACTCAAATGGAAAATCAGACCCACTCAAAGGCTCCCTGGGAGAGGGACAAGGCAACTTACTCCTCATAAAGATTATAGCAACAGACCTAAAGATATGTGCTGTCACATGAGGTCATCAGCAGTTAAAAAGGACTACACCTTCTACTTTGACACATGGGGTTCCTGTACAAAAGAGTAGAAATGAACTAGACATTTGACAACAGCCCTGGGTGGCACAAACTAGTTGAATGAGAATATTAACCTGGAGGTTGGTGGTTCCATCCCACTCAGTAGCATCTGACAAAGTTTTTTAAAAGATGATCTACTTTCAGAAAGAGGACAGATAAGAATCCTCTATAGACCATCAGACACCATGAATCAGAATCTACGCTGTAACCAACAATTTTGTATTTTGTCGTGTTTTGATTTCTAGGCCCAAATAATCAGTTTTCCCTTTGCGGATTTCATTTAACTCTTGTCATTGAAGATACTCACAAACCAAGGAAAGACTAAATACCAGGAGGAGCAGGCTCTAGAAGCATTCTTACTTGATACTCAGAAGCTTGCACATGTGCAGCGCTCAGGTAGACCAGCACCATCTCCTCTGCAAAGACCCAAGTTTGTCCATTGCAGTCTCACACAATCAAACCCAATCTCGCAAAACCAAGAAGGTGTCTCCAAACCAACCCAGATCACCATGACTCTCTTTACCAGGGACGGGCACTGGAGGGGACAGGGTGATCCAAATCAATGAGATGAGACCACGTCTTCGAGTAGCTTCTAAGGAAGATCATCCCTCCTAATGGTAGTCCACATGTCTCCGGGAGATCTCTTTTGCTCCCCACACTCATCTTTCTTGTACTGAATGTGGTGGAGATAGTATGCATGGAAAGGTGACAATCATTGGAAGCCATGAGGCCACTGCCTGCGAGTGAAACCTCACAAAGGGCAGAGGGGTAAGTGAGAGGAACAGAGCTCAGATCAGCCAGTCTCGAGCTCAGCTCTGGAACCTCTTACCATCCCCTCTGCTGACAGAAACAACAGGTACCTTTAAGTTATTCAAAGGCACTGTTGGTTGAGTTCTCTGCCAAGGATAACCCAGAGCACTGCAACTCGATTCTGTCATACCCATTTCACAGGACAGAATTTCTCAGGATTTCAATACCCGAGGAGAGTGAATGAGACCCCCTATAGAGAGGCTATGGTCATTGGTAAATGGAACATTGTTGGGGTCCACTGGAAGGGAAGTGTAGGGATATAGATTCCCACAGGCCAGGGCTGAGCCAGAGGACGCCAACAATTCAAAGGTCCCTGTGCGCTTGAATAGACAGCAGATCTGGAAACCACCCCGAGGTCTCTCAGGGAGAGCTTGTGTTCTTGAAAAACTCCCTGTGTTTCACTTAGTCAAATATTATGCTTCTGCTTTTTAAATATTTCCATTTAAATGTAGATTTTGACCTTCTCTCCCATGAAATATTAATATGAGTATAAAATATATATTACTCATCCTCCAAGCCGGGGCTCCTTCTCCTGTCGCTCTTGTTTCCGCTCTGCTGTCTTGGGACGGTGTCTTAAGAACTCTGACAGTGCTCTCTACCCAGCCTGCTCTGCCAGCCGGCTCCCTGAGTGGCAGAGCAGAGGCTGCACATCCACCCCTCGGGCCCCTCCTGCCCCCATCACCACCAGCCTTGTGCTGGGCTTGCTTGTGTGTGTGCCCGTACGCTATCTTCCATCCAGCTAGCATGTGATTAATCTCCTTATCAGAGCAGCCGTTGGGAGGATGGGGTGGGCAGAACAAACCCTGTCTCCCACAATATGATGCAAAGGACACCCTCGTTTCCCTTGAAACATCTTCCCTCAGTAAGGAGCCTCTATTCCATTGAAGTGGTGTTCTCATTTTTTTTCTAATAACCACAGCCTATTAAGAGGCTGGAGGGAGTTTTGTTTGTTTTTTTTTTAGCATCATAAATTGTCCTATGCCTATCGCTGTATCATCTTCACGGTTCAGGCAACCCGTGGATGGACTGGGGGAGCAAAACGGGCAACAGCGTTTGGTCAGTATGTGGAAGGTTGCCCTCTCATCTCTCTCTCTCTCTCTCTCTCCGTGCTTATGAACCGTCGCTGTAATAGGAGAGGTTTTCCATGAGCCATCCCTAATACTGTGTGCTGAAGGACAGGGAAGATTCTGGTCCACAGCTGAGAGACCGGGGTGGGGAATGGAGTGCCTGTCGGCAGTCAATAAATCAAACCGCTTACTGCATGGGGGAAATCTGCAGCCCAGACCTCTTTAAAGTATTAATGAGCACAGATGCCACACTGAGGACTGAAGGTGTGCCTGGTCCCAGCCACGGGATTGTCAATCATCTCCTAGGCAAGGGAAACACGGGCAACGCATCAGGCTGACTGAAAAAGAACGGATGCCCTTGAATGATGGAGTTGTACAGAATAGAGGAGGTAGCGGGGACTGCCTGGAAAACAAAAATGCATCTGTCTTGGAGGAAGGGCAGAAAGACTGTTCCTCAGCAGGAAGGATGGTAAGACTCCATGCCATGTGCTCTGGGCATGTCATGAGGAAAGACCAGCCCCTAGAACAAGACATTGTGCTTGGGCAAGCTGAGGGACAATGAAAGAGAAGAAGCTCTTCCAGAAGACGATGGGCACAGAGGCTGCAACAATGGG
>PVJH01033868.1:0-21150 GCA_004026705.1 Nesogale talazaci | reverse complement strand
GAGTTGGAAGGAGACTTTATAGACTGGGATCAGACATATGGGCTAATATTTTATTTTTACCTTGGACTGGGATGCTTTTTCAACCTTTCTCTTATATCAATATGCATGTTTATGAATTTGTTTCTCTAGTCTACCCAGACTAACACACTTTCAATCAGCTAGATGGCCCAGAGACTGACAGTGGTCTCAAACAGACCTACCAGTGAGGAAGATATATGATCATGCATTGTTTCATTCTCTCATTTATGAGCTTGGTATGAGATTGAACCAACTTTATCGTTCAGAACCATAGTACAACATGATTTCTGAACATGAATTGACATTGGAAAGCTTGTGGAAAATCATAGTTAAAGAAAACTGAAAATCTTCAACAAATACTTTGACGTCCTCTCATATCTTAGGAGGATAATATAGTAAACATCTAAATTAGTATCTTCTTTAAAGTCCTTACAATTATAAAAAATACATTCAAGGAAATCAGCAGTTACTTAATTTTTGTTTGTCCATTAGGATAAGCTGACAGTTGACCTCTCATGAGAAGATTTGCACAATCCAATATTACTGATTTGCTTAAAAATATAAAAATGCATTGTCAATTTTCTTAATGTAGATGTGTAAGGTAAGCATTATTGGGATGCTGATATACCATATATACTCAAGTATTAGCCGACCAGAATATCAGCTGAAGCTCCTAATGTTACCACAAAAAGGGGATTAAAAATGTGCTGAAAAAACTCAGCTTATACCCAAATATAGATGGTACATTTAATGATCCAAATGTATGTTCCCATGTTTCTTTTAGCATAAATAGCAATCTCTCTTCTCTAAAACCAGATCTAAACCCACTGTTGACTAAAGACTCCAGCCCATCTTGGCCCTACAACACAAAGTAGAACTGTCCCAGAGGGTGTCCAACACTGCCGAACTTTCTCAAAAAATGCATAGCCATATTGACACCTAGTAACCTTATATGACAGGGAAGAGTTACTGCTGTGGCTTTCCAAATTTTTTTTCCAAATCTTTGTGGAAGTAAAAAAATCTCTTTTCTTCTTTAGAAGAGATAGTAGTTTCAAAATTCATACCTTGTTATTAGTAGCCCAAATTGCAACCACTATCCAAAGCAGAATGCCACAGTTTTCTCCCACAGAGACTGGAGGGTTCAAATTACAGACCGTCCTTTTAACATTCATATACTTTCAATGCTGAACTAACAGGCCTCTTTTCAGATACAAGGAGTGAAAAAAATGTGTAATTAAGTTTCTAAGTAATTTCCCATCCCACCAAATAAACAAAACAAAACAAAAACACAAACAATCACTTCACAGTTTGTTTTCTGTCTAATATCCCAGACTCAGCACAATCAGGCCTCTTAATTGCATTTGTATCTTATTTGTGACTTCATTAAAGCAGATTTTTCTCCTTTTCCCCCCATCGAATTGATGTGCATCTCCTAGTTCTAAGCATCAACTTGCTTCTTCTTTTGACAATTTTTCTCAATATAAAGCTTGTTTAGGTTGCCATTGTCTGGCTTCTAAAAGACAAGTTGCTTAGAGTTCTCTCTTAGCAGAGTCTCCCTGACTTGCTGTGATTTTTCACTGGCTTAATTTTACTACTAAGTCAGATTCACAGTCTGATTTAAAACAAATTCTTGACTACCTGAGAAGATGTAAATAGCTCGTACAACTGTCAGTTTGATTATTCCAATTGCAACATCATAATCCTTTCAAATTTCTCAAGTTCAAAATGAAATTCATACTTTTCCAGGTACCAGCCTCCCTTATCTCCTGGTCTCCCTGTCTTATTTCACAAGCTAGAAACTGAGAATTGTGATTGATGTGTTCCTTACGCACTACAGCTTCTCAATCACCAAGTCTTGCCAATTCAATCTTCTGAATATCTCTTCAATCTACCAACTTTTTTTCCCACCATCCTGACAGAGCATCCTCTTGTAAGTGGCATTCAATACTACTAGAATCCTCTATAACTCTATATGATTTTGCCACTGCCACACTTGTTCCACAGCAATTAATTCTCTGGTCCTTGGACATATAATTTTTTCAAGTATAAAACTTATCATAACATACATCAGTCAAAAATTCTATAATTTTATATGTGGTCTTTGTTTTAAACAGAATATCAGAGTCTTCTAAATAACCTCACTTCTCTTTTATCCTCAAAACTCTAAAGCAGATCCTTCCTCTATGCAAAAGGGATCTAATTTTTACATGCACCTTAGAGTAATACCCACAGTGCCAGTCATGTACTCCGGTGTCAATTTGATTAAGAGTGTAGGGGTGGAGTCTAACCTGTCTATCTGGAAATAGCCAATGTGACCTCTGTCTGGGCATGGCTCTCTCTGGAAATTGTGGTAAAGCTTGTGATATTTCCCCTGTGGAAGTGAGAGACTATTGACTCAGTCCTGGAAGGCAATCTACTGAAAGACACAAGGCTAATTCCCTGTGTACCATACTGGAGGAGAAGCCACATGAGCCTATCCTGATGGAATCAGGCATCTGGGAGACTACAGGGAGATGCCTGCCTGCGCTGTGATGCTTCTATTACCACTGGGTACACAAGACTCTGCACCCACTGGCCTGTGATTGTCCTGATATTGTTGCATGTCCTTCGTGAGCCTGAGGAGGTCTTTGTGGATCAGTATCAAACATATAGGCAAATATTGGTCCTTTGGACTTGGACTGGACTGGGTTCATTAAAAAACAAACCCAAGTTCAAAAAAAACAAAACAAAACAACAAACCCATTTCAACCCATCGTAGTCAAGTTGAATCTAACAGAGAGTTACAATTTAGGACAGACAAAACTACTTCTCATAGTTTCTGTGCTGTAAATATACCTTTTAGTACAGAGCAGAAGAATTCCAGAGAGATTCTGAGGTTGTGAAACTCTAAGGAAATTTTCACTTGGTTCTCCCTTAATTATTCTTGCTTTTTTTCCACAAAGTCACAGAACATCCCTTTATGGAGTGGAATTCTTAAATATGAATGCAGATTAGAAACAACTGGGAAGCTTTGAAAAAGCATCGATGGCTAAGCTCTACTCTCAGGAAGTCTGGTTACTTCATTGGGCATGATAGGGCCCAGCTCCAAGGCATGGTTTATATGGTTCTTCAATAAATTCAACCAGAGAATAAAAACAGTTGACATGCACCCGTGAGTTTTAAAAGTGAACTATGAGGACATTTAATAGACATAGTGAATATGGAATTTCTCTATAGTGTTTATTTAGGATTTATGGAGATGATGCAGCCAACAGAAAACATATAAAAAATGTCAAAATTATAAAATGCAAAATAACCCTGTGGCCCAGGATGAAATGATGATAGAAATGTATGTATATGTATGCATATACATATATAGCTAGAGAATATTATATCAAAATTGACTATATCAATTTCTTCTAAAGAAACAATTTGTGAAAAAGGATAGATTTTGATTTCAATGATTGAAGGGGTAGAATTACAGTTCATGATACAAAAAAGAAAAATACATCCAAGAGGTAGATTTAAACAATTGTGAAAAAATAAATTCTATTATCTTTTAATGTCATTTTCATGTGCTTTTAGAAATTCATGCATATATATTGAATATATATGCATATATGAGTATATATATACACACACGTGTGTGTGTGCATTCATGGGATAGAGATGAACATTTTCCTTCCATAAAAATTTAGAATCTCAGGCTGAACCCTGGTGGCCTAGTGGTTGTGTGCGGGACTGTAGCCCACAGGGTTGACAGTTCAAATCCAGCAGCAGCTCTCCAGGAGTAAGGCTGGGCTTCCAGCTCCCATCAGGGCAGTGATGCCACAAAAAATAACAAACAAACAAGCAAACAAACAAACAAAAACCTTAGAATCTCAACAACTCAAAGAGCCAGTTCTACCCTTTCTTCTAGGGTCAGTATCAGTTGGCACAGACTCCACATCAGTGAGGCAAAGTACATGTGTGGCTGTGTATGTGTGATACCTCAGAGCCAATTCACACACACACATACATACATATATGTACATGTGAATACATGCATGCACACACAACCATATGAGAAAGAGAGTTATATATAAGTTAGAGAAACCCTGGTGACATTACATGTTAGGCTCTAGGCTCCTATGTCAACATTTTAAACTCACCAGTCATTCTATGAGAGACGAAAAGGCTGTGTGCTGCTGTAAAGGGTTACAGCCTGAGAAACCCCATATTAGCTGCCACTGTTCACAACTGCTTCTGCAAAGCCAGTGTATATGGGATGGGTAGAGACATGTGTGTGTATACCTACATGAGTATAAAAGTCAGAGAAGGGGATGAGCCCCGGTGGTGTAGTGGTTGTGCGCGGGACTACGGCCCACTGGGATGCAGGTTCAATTCCAGCTCCACGGAGCAAAGGCTGGACCTCTTACTCCCACCACCTGAGGGCAGTGATGCCCCCCCAAAACAAAAACAAAAACAAAACAAAACAAAAGTCAGAGAAGATCGGCTCGAGGTCATGCTACCAATGCAAAAAGAGAAGACAAAAGGAGAAAAGCACATAATACCATCTTTTAGATGAGTGTGTTAACAGATACATTTTTCATATCTGAAATTCTTGAAGAGAGTAAATGCATTTTAATGTGAAAGTTCTACTTTTAAATCAAAGTTAAAAATGAAGGGAAAAAGTCCTTTTCATACTATTATCATCTGGCATTGGAAAGGCAAAAGCTAAAACTTGATAAATCTGAGCTTTCAAATCTGAGCATCTAAGTCTGGCACTAAAAGCAGAATTGGAGCATGCAGGACTGGCATGAGAGCAAACAGAGCTTTCCTCCTGATGCCAACAGCAAGTGCACATTTCAAGCCCTATCCTGGGAGCTGGCACAGAATCCTATACATTCATTGCCCTCCATCTGTGTATTGTCGCTCAGCTCCCTAGTCAAGCAATAGGTAGAGCTCCAATGACACAGATGATGCCCTGTGTTCTCTTATAATTTATTACTCTGGGTTTTCAGAACAAAGGGCATATTCAGTGCAGACCTACAGGAGTTTTCTTTCTTAGAATTTCCCTTTTTCTCACCATGATTGACTTTTTCTTTTATCTGGGGACTCGGCTTTCCCTTAGAGTGGGAAATTTTTTTCTCCCTTCTTCTCAGCTTGTCCTTGAATGCAATGGATACCAAAAAAGAGCTATAGAAATCCTGGAAAAATATTTTTTCATTAGGTGCAGGCTAGTTCCCTAAAGCCTTTTAAACCAGAATGTAGGCTTAAATGGTTAAAATAAAAAGAGAGAGGAAAGGAAAATATAGGCTCTTGGATACAAATTGTTTGGGCTATTATGCACTAGAGGGGAAAAAAGAGAGGCAGAGGGAGAAACTGACAATATTTGTCTCTCAAATATCATGATAAATAACTTACACTAATTGCAACCAGAAAAAAACAACAGCAAAAATAATTTAGAAACCAAAAAGATGCTTTAGTTCAATAAAAAAGAACAATCACACTTCACTTGACATGAGGTCCCAGGCCCCTTGTTGCTTTCATCCAGAAATTGTGAACTTTCCAAGTCTGACGTCACAACTTGCAGATCTGACTGTGAAATGAGAGCTATGAAGTCATCTTCCAGTGACTAATCCCATGATTGTGCTCCAATTCTATTTTTAAAATATTTTAATATGATTTTAGGGGTCTCTTGGGGTAGAGTGATCATTCAACAAAACTCCTGTTTGATTTGAAATACTCCGCTCAGCACGTTTGGCCCCATGTGCTTAGGTGGGAGCTTCTTTTGCTCTCTGCTCTTCTAGCTCTTCCTGGACCATATGGGATCACTGACTTGGAAATCATTTGGTGTGAAAATTAATGAGCATACAAATGGTCTCCAGTATTTTTAAAAATTACATTCCCTGGGTAATAAAAAAAATTCTAATGTCATGACTTCTGTTCCTCTTTATGCTTTCTGGGTCTGAACCCAAATATTTCCCCATTGTTAAATGCTGTCATATATTAAGGTCCTTCATGGCTAACTGAAAGCCTTAACGTTTGGATCTGTCCAAGCTTGTGCCCTGAGAAAGGATGGACTTCTGAAACCTGAGCCAGTAACAAGTCTATGTGACACAATATCGCCAATACATAGAGGCCAGAATTGATTCAACTGTTGGTGGTGTGGTGAGCTGCTAATAATTAAAGCAATATATGACCAGCTAATAATTAAAGCAATATATGACCAGCCTATGAAATATATGATGTTGGTCTAGCTCAGAGGGGAGAAACCTCATTCTTTTCCTGGGAGGATTTCTAGGGCACAAGGACTACAAGGAAACCTTGAGTGTAAAGCTGTTTACATGATCTAGGACCTGGGTGCAGATGCTGAGTGATAAGGAGGTTCCAGGATGGAGGAAAAAGAGCTCCATCACATCAAGATATGCTTGCCTATGAGACTGTCTCCTAGGGCATGAGTGCTTGTGAATTATGAATCATGAAAAATCTTTCACTGGAAGTCACTGTGATCTAATATTCTCCTGCATTTGAACTTCTGTAAACTTTCCTTCAGCGAGCAAACAAACACTGGCTAGTGTTGAAGCTCAGGACTCTCTTTTGAGTCCCTCTGCCTTTCCCTCATGACTCAATCTGAAGTCTGGAGCAGTGCTTTGCAGCTGCGGCTGCTCCCATCTCGCTGGCATCCTAGAACTCATGGCTCCACAAGCTGTCAGGCCTTCGCAGCTCTTTTGGAGGGATCATGTGGCGCTGCAATAAACCTGAAATGGTCTCAAGAGTTTCACCCAGGTAAGGATGATTTCATTTGTTTGTCAATGAAATAACTTTCAAATCATGTAAAGGACATGATTGGCTTTACTGTCTCAAAACATGTTGTCCCCTGGTCTACATGATGGTGACATAAGAGATATAAATTAAAAGTATAACAAACAAATAGGCACACTGGTTTTCTGAAAGTTGTAGAGGTAGAAGAGAGGTAGTGTGCTTCTTGTTTTACTCTGCTTTATAAAATTCTATTTTCTGTTTTAAAGTCACTTGCCAATACTTCAGCCTCCTCTCTATCACCTCCCCCCCATGTTTGTCATAGGCCTCTAGGGGATATTGGGAAGATCACCATTTTAAGGGGTTTCCTTCAAATAAGAATAACAAAAGATTTCCAAAAGCTTATCTTTTTGAAGTTTTAATGACAGATGTTAGTGACATGTATAGATATTGTCATTGTTCTCATGGATGTCACTTAGACTTCTCTTTATCTCCCTGTCTTCACTTCTGCCAAACCTTCATCCATCTTGCTCATTTCAGCCGAAGTGGTAGTTTAGAGATTTGGTTGCTTACAATTTTAGGTTTCTCATTGTTCCCAAAGTAGATCTTGAAGCACAGAACATTGTCTGCCATATACTTCATATAGAACCTGAATTGGTACCCTGAATTTCAGGGCCTAAAAGGAAAAACAAAGGCAAAAAAAATGTCATCTAGTGGATTCTCACCTAGAGGAAGTCAGCAATGTGGAGCAGGAACTGCCCCATGTGGTCTCTGAGGATGTAACCCTTTATGGGAGCAGGCTAACTTGTCTTCCACCCTCATGGTGTTTGATGGATTTGAAGCACCAGCGTTTCCATTGAAGCCCAAAGTTTAACCCATTGACCAACCTTGGAATTTTATTCTTTTAACATGGTCTTCTTTAATATCTCAGATGAGTCACGCTCCATAGGAAATGTTGGCACATTGTCCCTTCCCTTTGAAATAGTCTACAAATCTCCAGATGTCTTCGACCTACAGCATAAGCGAACCAATAATTGCCACTGAACTCAAGCACTGGGTACCTGTGGCTATTGTAGACCTCATCATTAAATGTTACTTCCTCAGAAAACTAGACTGTGTATGTCTGAGTGAGAGGAGATTTCACCAGCTCAGGTAAATCACATCCTTCCATAATGATCTATTTACTGCATGTTCACATTTGTAATACAATATTTATTTTACAATTAATTTTCCAATGTTCATCTCCTTGCAGGAGTGTAAGCACTATCAAGCCAATGATTGTACTTCTCCGATCGCTACCATATTGTAAAAAATTAACATGGTATGTTGTGTATAGCTCCACTAAAGTTTTATTGGAACTGAAGGAATAGACACATATACTTAGAGGGAGCACACGCCGTACCTGAAGTGAAGATCTCATGTGTGTTTTACTTGCAATCTATTTTGCATTTAGAGGGACCTGCTAAGGCTTGTGAAAGGAGTCTTGGTGGCATCCTGGCTATGTGTTGGACTGCTAAGTCCAAAGTCAACAGTTTGGAGCCACCAGACTATCCTTGAGAGAAAGATGGCACTTTCTGCTCCAGATAAGAGTAACAGCTTGGGAAACCCACAGAGGCTGTTCTATCTGGTCCAATCGGGTCACGAGCTCAGTCAGAATTGATTCAATAGCAGTGAAGCTTAGAGTTTGAGACATGACAATATGGGTTAGTTTGGGGGTTGCTAACTGCAAGGTCATGAACTCAAGGCCATCAAAACCTCTGTGGAATAAAAACCATGGCTCTTTTAAAGATTTTCCATCTTGGAAAACCTACATATGATAATATTCAGACTACAAGCTACAAGTCAACTTGATGGCAATCAGTGGTACAACAGTTAAACCTTCTGTCAGTAGCTAAAATGTTAGCAGTACTTAAAAAATGCCTAACTACTAAATGTGAGAAGCACCTAGTGATCTACTCCTCTAAAGATTACAATCTCTGAACTCTCATGACAAACCGAGAAAAGATTGGAATTGTTAAGGATTTTTGTATTGCTTGGAACTACAGTCAAAGCTCAGGAAAGAAATAATCAAAATAGTAAAGGGCACATTGCATTGGGTAAATCTGCTTCAAAAAGCCTCTTCAAAGTGTTGAAAAGCAAAAAAAAAAAAAATCCCTTTAAGAACTATGGTCACTTGAACCAAGCCATGCTATTTTCAATCATCTAATATCATGTGAAATTTGGATATTGAAGAAGGAAGTCCAACAAGTAATTGATGTTTTTGAATTATGGTGCTGTTGAAAAATATTGAAAGCACCACGGACTGCCAAACATCTTGGAAGAAGTATAACTAAAGTCCTACTTAGGGGCAAGGGTGGTGAGACTTTGCTCATGTACTATGGCAGACTGTTAGAAGGTGGTACACAGATGGATGGTCACAGTGGCTACAACAGTGGGCTCCCACATAGGAACAAAGGCGAGGATGGCACAGGTGCAGGCAGTGTCTACTTCTCTTGTACAGAGCATTGGTAGGCGGTAGACATGGCTGGAAGGCACCGAGAACACTACCTCATCAGATTCTGATGGGTCAAAATAGACCTACCAGTGACACAATAATATACACTTAAGAGGACTAGGTGTGAGTTCTGTCTCACAGCAACCTCTGGAGTCCAGCTCAAAGTACTGCCTGTGCCATCTGGACAAGCATTTTTATGTTTCAGCCAATAGCTGCAGTCAAAGTTGGAGACACTTCACTGGCCATCTTTCTCTTTGCCTCTGTTCTTTTTCTTTTCTACAGGTTGTGTCTTTCATGACAACATATCCCCCTGATATGTGAGATGAAGTCTAGCCTCTCTGGCTTCTAAGGAGTCTTCTGGCTATATCTTTGACTGTGGCGGTCATGTGCTTACGTTAATTTCATGATTGAGATGTAGGGGTGGAGTCTAGCCTATTAATATGGAGATAACCATTGAGTAGCCAATGAGACCTCTGTGTGGGCATGGCTTTCTCCTGAGACTTCTGGGAAATTTCCTGATATTTCCCTCATGGAGATGAGAAACTATCTCCCCAATTGCTGGGAGTTAGTCTCAGAGACAACTAAACTATTAACAAGACAAGATGGCAGCATCCCAAGAGCGAGAGGATCCAGAGGAGAAGCCACATGGCTTTACTCTGATGGAACCAGACCTCTGAAGCTGGAAAAGACATGTGGAGACCCCTGCCAGCAATGAGTTGCTTCTGCCACCACTGGATACTTGATGGACCCTGAGCCCTGGAAGTGAGGTGCCATGAGAGGACCCCTGCTAGCACCAGGACTCTGCACCCACTGGCCTATGACTTCCTGAGTCAGAAGGTGACATCAAAGACTGGTATCGGGCATATGGGCTAATATCAGACTTATGACTTTGAACTGGACTGGGTTGGGATGCTTTCTTAATGTCCCATTCCTCTTGTATATAAATCTTACCCTTATATCCTTAGCCATGTCTATGAATTTGTTTCTCTAGTCTACCTGGACTAGCACACCGACGACTCAGGAACCTAGGCCTGGACTCACCATAAAACTGACTCACCTTGATTCTCTAAATATTCAGCAAAAATATATAACCAAACCTACCGCCATTTATTCAATTATGTCCCCTGATAAAAAAAATATCAAAACCAATGGTGAGTTTATCATTCAAAGCTCTATTTCAGAAGGAAGTAAAAACTTATTGAATATTCAAGTTTTGTTTTGGACCTCTTGCTATCACGGGTAGTTGCAATGTGAGTGGATCTACAATAGAGTTCATGACTAGGTAAAATTTGATGACAACATAAGCTGAATCAAATATAATGAATCTATAATTTCTAAAAATTATTTTACATTGGAAACCCTGAAAATGATCTTGAGTTTCCCAGATCCACTCAGATCCCTTAAACGAATTCAATATAGACTTTTCAGAATCAAGAATCATCCAAATAAAAATATTTTTTAAAAAACTATATAAAGCAAATGTGCTTTATTAAGAAAAGACACATTTTACAACAAATTCTTGTCTTTCATCAAATTAACTAAAATATAGCATCGTTAGCAAGAAGCATTACTTTTAAGTAAAACATTTGGTGTAATAACTTAGAATTAAATATTGTTGAAAATATTAGGGAGTGTTTAGAATTTGGCTAGTAACATGAATGGATTTAATTTTACTTAATTGAATCAATTTAAATATAAATAGATTATGTGGCTTGTGGCTACCATCTAGGGTTATGCACCTCAAATATCTCTCAAATATCTCATAATAGATTATGTGGTTTGTGGCCACCAACTAGGGTTATGCACCTCAAATATCTCTCATTATTACATCAACCATACAAACCAGTATTAGTCATGCTACTATTCCTTTATATATTTTTTCTGAATGTCATTTATCTCTGATATTCTGGCTTTAAAATTACAAAATGTTTCCCATGTCTGCAGTTGAAACTCATTTAACCTTGTAGTTCTGTACTTCCTGAATCTAAACACTGGGGACACTGGTACTTATGGTTTGCTCTGTATTTATTTATCTCATGAGGAAATGGGGGGATTAATAACATGGAAAGCCAGGTTCAGAAGAGCTATGCATTAAAACTGACAACTGATAGCAAGAAGATACAGAATTTCCATACATTCATTACTCTCCTTGACCTGTGTTCTATAGAAAGTGAAAATAAAAAATGTATGTAACACATTAAAAGCTACAAAAGAAAAGCAATAATTTATCAATGACGTCTCCTGTGTTTCAATCTGTATATGTATATACAAACCCCAAACGAAACCTACTGCCTCCACCTAGACGCTGATTAGTCATAATGGAGTAAGCACAATCTCTCCACAGGGTTTCTCAGACCATAAATCTTTATGGATGCTGCCTGCACAACCTTCTCCCTCAGAACAGCTGGTGGATTCAAATCATTGACTTTGGGGTTAAGAGTGAGGCAAAAAAAAACACCATGACAGGGGTGATCTTAACTATGAGTGGCCTCCAAAAATGTTATGTAAAAATTTCATTATCTTTCATTCACTTTTCCCTGAACTTTTTCAAGCCTGCTAGTCTGCATATGATGATTATTTATGAGCTGAACCCCTTGGCCTCTACCAGAGAATAGACTTCCTGAGGTCAGACTTCAGTTCATTCTTTAATGGCAAAGCAGTTTTGTAGTAACAATCTACACATATGATTTGATATTTTTCTATCACTTGTCTCTGTGTTCTACTACTATCCCAACTGAAATTGTATCCTCTCAGAGGAGAGATATTCCATGAGAAAACACACTGCAGGGAATTGTGTTTTTCCTAATACTGCTTGAAAGTGGATTATCAATATCTGAAACTATACTTATAAAGTGCTTGGAAGGCCTATACATTTATTTAGTCATTTAACAAATATTACTTAAATATCCATTGCATTTAGCAAGATTATGGGTTCTAGGTACAGACGATAAAAGAGACAGATATAGATTACAGTCTGTGGGGACAAAGATAAACAATTTATAAAAAGAGAAGAAAAAGAAGACAATTTGAAAACACCTTCTGCCTCCCTCTTTCCTCCCTTTCAATCTTTCTCTTTTCTTTCCACCTCTGCTTACTTTATCCCTTCATTTCTTCTTTTTGATCTTTTCTTTTTTTGGGGGGGGCGGAGCTTCACTGCTCTCCAGCGGGGGGAGTAGGAGGCACAGCCCCACTGCTGGAATTGAACCTCCGTCCCAGTGGGCTGCAGTCCCGCACACAACCACTACACCACTGGGGCTCAGCCCTCATTTTGATCTTTTTTGATTTCCTCTTCTCTTCCTTTTTCTTTATCACTTCTTCCTCTCTCTTTTCCCTTCCTTGTTTCTTTTGTTTCTTTCAGATATGTTCCTGATTTCCTTCCTTCCTTTTTCCTTTACAATGATATTTCTGTGGTATGTCTCCTATACATTGAATTTAATTTCTGAATAAATGCATGTCATGAATTATCACATCTGTAATCAGTAGGTATGAATGATGAGGGAAGACCTACAGTTTTTTAAAAAATCAACTTTATGGGCATAAGTGAAGATCTGTGGTGATATATATTCTATGTCTTCAAAAAGACTAGTGGGAAAATGGAATTAAAGGAGAACAGAAATTTTCCATAAATAAATACCATTGTATTTGCATGTTCATGCTCCCATATTTAGTCTTATAATGTCATTATGCATTTTAAATGAACAATCAGGCAGACTTTTACTCCTGGAGAAGTAAAGAAAGATGAATTGTTAATGAAGGCTGCATATTAGTATAACCCAAACTTATAGATACATGCATTTGTAGACACGTATCTGTAAAACACATACCAGTAGAATCCACAATTCATAGAAATGTCTACATTTAGAAAGGGTTGGTGATGCCATTTGCAAGCGCTTAACTGCTAACCAGAAGATCAGTATATCAAATTTTTCATCCATCCAAAGGAAGACATATGTGGCAGTCTTCTTTCTTATTACATCAGGGTTAGGATTCTCTAGAGAAACAAAACTAGGACACTAGTAATTATATGTATATGTATGGATAGGTAAATAGATAGATGATAGATAGTTATCTATCATAAGAATTGAACAGTTAACTAATCCATAAAGCAGTATGAAAGGCTCAGTGCAACTCACTTGTGTGAGACATTCAATACACCGGCAGCCCTTCGAGGCATGAGGGTTGCCAGATAGTCTTCTGCAGAACAAATCAGGCTCTCTGGCTACAGGCAGCAAACAGCAAGCCAGGTCACCAACAGTCAACTAGATGACAGGGTATGATGTTCCCCAGCTCTAGAGACGTATATCCAGTAGTGTAGTGAAGCAGGGTTTAGAGGAACCTTAACTTACAGTGGCACAGTCCACAGTCCATTGTGTTCCATGGGTAGTGATGCTTGCAAATTGAGGCACAGGCAAAGCAAGGATGCAGCGGGCTGGTCCAAAGAACCAAGAGCAAGAGAGAGAAAGGTGAGACTCACTGTCAAGCCTTTTATATCTCCAGCCTTCAATGAATCTCACATGTGTTCATTGGCCGTGTTGCCACAACAAACTTACCTCTCACAATCCACCCTTGCAAACTTGGCACCTGTACACAATTCTTTAGCCATATATAATTTTCAGGTATCAGTGAAATCAAACTTATACTTAACCTCAAATACGTATCATACATATAAATGAGGACATACTGAGTCCAATTGTATCTGATTTATCATATATGAACAAAGAAAAGATATTCAATAAACTCATTTAAATAAAATACACTACCAATCACAAACCTCGCTTTTGCAATTGATAACGTGGTCATAACTGATAGGTTGAACTAACTTCTTCTACTGTCGTTTCTGTATTACCTTCAAGCTTCATTCACCTCAGCTGGTTGCGGTTTTGCACCATGGGGTGACCGAGACCTTCCTTCCTCAGGGGCCAAGGCCATTATATGTCCTGCCATAATGGGGCTGCTATAATTTACCTTGCATTTTAATCACAGGGCATGGTAGCACTAAGGGTCAGCCTATGGGATCTCCTGTATTCCAGTCATATTCTTCTTTATCTCCATTATGTAACACCAGTCCAATTTCTTCTTGGTAATCAGGAATAATCATACCACTCAGTACAGTGACAACCTTCCTGACCTGTTGATCCAAAGGCATGAGAAGCCTAAAGTGGCTAGTAGGTTTTCTCAGCTGCCAGTAGAGTGAAATTCATGCTGTGTTTCCAGGTGGGAGAGTTTCTTCCTTCACAACCAGGACCTCTAGGCCTTAATCACATAGGGTTGCTGGAACAGGAACAAAATGGGTCATTGGAGTAAGAGTGAGTGCTGCCATGCCAGCTTCTACCCCTTGGTTCCTGTGCACATGAATTTGGGTTATTGGAGACACAGCACCATATATTATCCACTAGTGTAGAGCATATCCAGCTTCCTGGAGAACATTGCACCAACCCGCAAGTTGTTGACATGTAGTTTGCACAGTAGCTGTGTCTTTAGAAGCCCATTCCATCATTTTATCAAGACAGGTGCTTCAGGAAGATGAGGAACATGATATGACCATGGATCCCATGGGCATGGGCCCATTACCACACTGAATTTGTTGTGAAGTGAGTTCCTTTATGTGACGCAATGCTATGAGGGATGCCATGCCAGTGAATGAGGCATTTTGTAAATCCACAAACGGTAATAATCATTGCTTGAAGAGAAGGCAAATCCAGATCCAGAATAGGTGTCTATTGCAGTAAGAATAAAATGCTGCCCCCTATGTGATAGAAATGGCCCTATGTAATCAACTTTACCACCAAGTGACTGGGTGTTCCTCAAGGGATGGTCCCATATCTTGAACTTAATGTTGGTTTCTGCTGTTGGCAAATGGGGCACTCAGCAGTGGCATTGGGAAAGTCAGCCTTGGTTAGTGGAGGTCCATATTGTTGCAACCATGCATAACCCCCATTCCTGCCACCATGTCCACTTTGTTCTTGTGCCCATTGGGCAATAATAGGAGTGACTGAGGAAAAAAGAGGACCAGCCTCCATATTGCATGCCATCTTATCCATTTGATGGTTAAAGTCCTCTTCTTCAAAGGTAACCCTTTGGTAAGCATTCACATGAGGTATGATTACCTTTACCCATTCATTGAGATCCATCCAAAAACCTCTTCCCCATTCTTCCTTGTCACCAATTTTCTAATCATGCTCCTTCTAAGTCCCTGACCGTAGAGCCAAGCCTTTAGTCACAGTCCATGAATCAGTATGCAGTCTTACACCTGGCCATTTTTCCTTGCAGGCAAACTAAAGGGCCACGTGTACTGCTTGAAACTTGGTCCAATGGGAGGATTTCCCTTCACCACTGCCCTTTAGGGAGACCCCAGAAAGTAGTGTTGCTGCTGTCCACTTAGAAGTGGAACTTGCATATTATGCACAGTCATCTATGAGCCAAGCATAACTTTTCTGTTCTTCAGGAACTCCCCAGGAAGTCATAGTACCAAATGATAAGCTGGATCATATGGTCCCAGTGGCAAAGCAGTTTGCATGGCAGCCTGAATCTGTTGCAGAGTCTTTTCTTGTTCTGGGTCCCACTCAAAATTGGTGGCCTTTCATGTCACTTGATAAATAGGTTAAAGTAGAACACCCAAGTGAGGCATATGTTGCCACCAAAATCCAAAGAATCCCACTAAGTGTTGTGCCACCTGCTTCTTTGTTGTGGAGTATGTGTGTTGGGTGGGGGAGGACAGATTCAATAGCCTATTCTTCACTTTAGTTGGAATATCTCAACATGCTCCATACCACTGGACCCCTAGAAATTTTGTGAAGATGGAGGGTGCTTAAATCTTCATTGGGTTAATTTCCTAACCTCTTGTACACAGATGTTGTACTAACGCATCTAAAGTCTTTGATACATGCTCCTTAGTGAGTCCAACCTGCATAATGTCATCAATACAATGGACTAGTTTGACATTTGGTGGAATAGACAGGCGATCAAGGTCCCTTCAGACTAAATTATGGCACAAGGTGGAAGAGTTGATATATCCCTGGGGAAGAGTTTTGAAAGTGTGTTGTTGCCCCTGCCCCAAATGCTTCTGGTCATCTTCTGAGACTGATATTGAGAAGATGGCACTGACCTTATCACTAGCTACATACCAAGTACCAGGAAATGTATCAATATGCTCAAGCAATGAAATCACATCTGGAAAAGCAGCTGCAATTGGAGTCACCACCTGGTTAAGTTTAAGATTATCAACTGTCATTATCCAGGGTCCATCTGTCTTCTTTACAGAGCAAATACATGAGCTAACCAGGAACGTGGTAGGAATCAACACCCCTGCATCTTTTACGTCTTTGATGGTGGCACTGGTTTCTGCAATCCCTCCAGGAATGTGGTACTGCTTTTGGCTTACTATTTTCCTAGACAATGGCAATTTTAATGGTGTCTACTTGGCCTTTCCCACAACAATAGCCCTTATTCCACATTTTAGGAATCGAATACAGGGGTTCTGCCAGTTACTAAGTATTTCTATTCCAAGGATGCATTCTGGAAGTAGGGAAATAGCCACAGGATGGGTTCAGGGACACACTGGACCCATAGTGAGGTGTTCCTGAGCTAAAATTCCAATGATAACTTGACCTCCATAAACCCTTATTCTGTCTGGTGGGCCTTCAAAACACTTTGGATCTCCTAGATTTAATGACAGTTCAGAGTCAGTGTCTAATAATCCCCTAAAAACCTTGATTATTTCCTTTCCTTCTATGAACAGTCACTTAAGAAAGGCCACATGTCCCTTTGTGGAGGGCTAGAAGAAACACTAATATGAACCTTCGGTGATGTAGCAGGATTCTCCTTGCATAGGATTGGTTTTCCCCTTATTCAAGTGCTTGTGGGTGTGTAACTGGCTCAGGTCTGGAAACTGATTGAGTGATCATGACTGTATATTCTGCTGTTCACCTCATGTAGCATTCCTCTGTCTTATAGTTCACATAAATATTTAGTAGGCTTCCCATATACTTCATTTCTAGGCACACCGTGACTAAGTAGCCAATGCCGGAAGTCCACACAAGACCGGCTGCTTTGATTACTACGAAAACCTTGTTGTCAATTATAACCATGTCCACCCTTTCTCTGTTGATTCAGTGCTGACAATTTCCCTCTATCACCACCGAGTCCATTCAGCCTCATCATGAGCAAATGGTGGAGTTCACTTAGGACAGTTCCCACTGTTAATTCTGGTGCACACAAAATAGCAATTACAGAAATCATCAGAGACTCTGGGGCCCACTTCACAAACTTGTTCCTTATGGTTGTGGTGAAGGGTATGTCCTCAGGACACCCCCTTTTGGGGTCTATGGGAATTTCCTGATAGATCCATTCCAACATACCTATTTCCCTAATCTTTTGCAGGCCTTGTTCTACAGTGTACCAAGGTAGGTCAGACACCTCAAGTCAGTCTGATCCAGGCCATCTGACAGCCAATGCTTCAGTAACTCAACCAAATAAGGCTTTATATTCTGTCTTAGCCTCTCTCACTGAGAAATTGAAAGAAGAATCTGTTCTTAGGGGTCCCATATCCGGAAAATCAGACTGGTCTAATATTACATTTCTTGCACCAGCTTCCCTCAGTAAGTATTCCCATGGAGATTCCCCAGACGTCTGCTTGCACCTATCGAAAGATCCAGCAGCTACTTGTGAGTATGGTACGGTTCTTCTTGGGTAATGATCACAACCTCACCTTTAGGAGCTGCTGAGCCTTAATAGAAGGACAGAGATATAAATGGCTCGGCAGTGAAACTCGCCTTTCTCTTGCTCTTGAGGCAAGCAAGGCAAGGATTAGCAAGGCAGCAGACTGGTCAGCCCTTCAATTAATCTCACACGTGTTCATTGGCCATGTTGTCACAACAAACCTATTTATCTTCATTGCCTTTTAGGCACAATGAACCTACATATCACAACATCCTTGAAAACCCTGACGTGTTCTACACAATCCTGTAGGGACTCTTCATATCAGATGGCCCTCAGTGGTGATGAGTCTGTTTTTGAAACAAGGAGAGCATATCATTACAGTACGACTAAACACAAACATCCTCCAAAATAGATGAAAGCAAGGACTCTGTGTGTGACATGATTTTTTTTAAATACAGTATGTTTATATTTTATTACATCTGCTGTGTGTGTGGTGTTTTTTCTCCATATAATTTACCTGCTTGGACCATTTGTTTGACATAAAGATTGAATAAGGAAGATAAAAGAATGCCACCCTATCACATACCTTTTCCAATTATTTCCCACTCAGTATTCCCTGGTTTGGTTTGAACAACTGCTTAATCTTTCCATATATTCTACTTGAACACAGTGAACTGTTCTGAAACCTTCATTCATTCTAATTTTTTCCATCTCTCTATATTTATGATTCACAATTGTTTTCACTTACTCTACAAATCACCAGAAAAAAAAACCCTTTGTGGCATTCTCTGCTTTTGGCCAAGATACCTCTGTCCTCAGTAACTAATTGCCTCCAGTCATATCATATTCCGAAACATCCTTGAACCTTTAGCAGTTCCTTCAATGGTTGCAGGTCTTTTAAAATTATCCTCAGCACACACACAAATTGCTAGAATTTGATTTTAATGCTATTTCCCATAGTTTTCACATTGCTTTATTTCCCCATTTCTTTGGAGCAGATGTAGATAAGGATTTCTTTGCTTGAAATCAATTTATTCAAGCAATAAAAATTCTCAGATTTGAAATTCAATTGTGTAATTCCAAAAATACACACCGCCCCCCAGTAACACAGCACATGTGCTGTATAGTCTGACACCAGCATCTTCATTATACCTCGGCTGAAATCATGCAACTACTATGTGCGGTGACTAAGTTTAGGTATCAATCACCAGGAGAAAATGACTCCCCTTCCAGTGATTTGTGTGTCTTCATTAACTCTGGGCTGATGCAGATGAATAGACATTCAGTAAGTAGAGGGCTGAGATAACGTTGACATTTGCTTTAAAAAAAAATAAGTCACTGGCTCACTTTTTGTGGTTTCTAGAAATATTAACCCTCCAAGAACTTTCCAGGTAGAACTCAGTGATTAATATAACTTGGTGAAGTCAGTGATGGCTTGTTTAGTTTTGTAGTATGGGGTCCACAATTCATTGTGTCTGGACAGTATATTTAATCTGGTTGCTATTAAATTATGTTAACATTGCAACCTACTCACTTATTCAAGAAAATTAGTGTTTTCTTTTAATAAAGCTTAGCCTTCCAGTTATTTCTAATTCATGGCAACCCTGTGAGACAGAGTAGAATTGCCCTGGGATTCCAAGACTGTAATGCTGTATGTCTTTATAGGAGTAGAAAACCTAAGGCTTATCTGATGGAGACTCAGGTGTTTTAGACTTGATGACCTCATGGTTAGCAGCTCAACATGTAACTAGTATGCCTCCAGATCACTAAAGGACACACACACACACACAAGAAGATGACACCAACTGTGCAACTTATGTGTAATACACCACTCCCCTCGCCCTTGAATTGTCCTGCGTAAATTCCTTTTAATATTGTAAATTGTGATGAACATACTACAACTGCTATCACTGTCATCAAGTCCATGCAGACTCACCATGACCCTACCGGACAAAGTAGACCCACCCTTGGTTCCGTGACTGGAACTCTTTATAGGAGTAGAAAATTGTGTCTTTCTTCAGGGGAGGAGCTGTGATTTCTAATGCCTGAGGACTCTTTCTTACGAGAATAGCTATCCCTAACTTTTTTGTTTATTTTTTTTGGGGGGGGGCATCACTTCCCTCTGCTGGTGGGAGTAGGAGGCCCAGCCTTTGCTCCAGTGAAGCTGCTGCTGGATTTGAACCTCCATCCCAGCGAGCCGCAGTCCTGTGCACAACCACTATGCCACTGGGGCTCAGCCTATTTATTACGCTATAGAAAATATGTCAAAGATTCATACTTATGTAATTTTTAAACTTAAGCTATTTTTAAAAGATTCATTCCTAACAGTGACTATTGTCAACTTCAGTTTCTGCTGAACAGCAATGATATTGTCAGCATTGCAAAAATAAATGTTCACAACAGAATAGTATGACTATACCAAAAATCTATAAAGTTTTCCTCTTTATTTCAGTTAATGTCCTGCATCTAGCAATTGCACACTGACACCCTCACACCACCAAATGATATACTAAGCCAAGTGTCATGTATAATTAACATACATTTATTTAAAACCAAGCAATAAAATGAATGACATGTAAACATTTGGACAGATCATTCTAATGAATCCCTTAAATTATCTTTTTACCTGAATTTGGGAATTTATTGTATGTATAAATTCAGCATGTGACCATGATGCCTTAGTACATAAAATGCAAATATTGAGTTATTAACAGTTTTAATAAATATATTTATTAAAAAACATGACTATCAACATAAAATTGTCCCTGGCAATTGAAAAATGGAGATAGAAAAGGAAGGAGACTGCCAGCCATCCTTAGGTTATGACCCCAATCACTGAAGCAAAATTGGCCTCCTAGATTGATATCGAAAAGTCCAAGATAATATGATGGGCCAATTGCACAGTGTTCCAATATCTCAATTCCATAAAGTATCTCAAGTGTTTTATTGTTTTCTTTCTGCAAAAGATGGACTATAGGTTCTAATGATTGATGGCTAAAGACATTGAGTAGATATTTCTTTCTTTGCAAAATGAGGGAAGAAGTAACAAAGGAAATAGCAAGATAAAATATAGACGTATCTCTTATGAATATATTTGTCAACTTAATTTCATCTCATAGCAGTTTGAAATTGAGTAATAAATTTGTCTTATACTACAGCTAAATACTGAGGTATAGAATTACTGAAATTCTGGATTTAAATTCATTTCTGAGACTTGAGAGTTCTGTTACATTGAGGAAGGCATTTAAACCTCCATC
>PVJH01033867.1:0-21179 GCA_004026705.1 Nesogale talazaci | reverse complement strand
AGCATCTGGGGTCTTAAAAGCTTGATGATAAACAAACAGCCATCTAGCTCAGAAGCAACAAAGCCCACATGGAAGGAGCACACCACCAGCCTGTGTGATCATGAGGTGTTGAGGGGATCAGGCATCAGGCTTCAAAGAACAAAAAATTATATCATTGTGAATGGGAAGATGTGCAGAGTGGAGACTCAAAGCCCATCTGTAGGCAACTGAACCTCCCCTTACAGAAGGGTAGCGAGGAGGAGACAAGCCAGTCAGGGTGCAGTACAGCAACGATGAAACATACAATTTTCTACCTTATAAATCTGGCTAGACCAGAGGATGTGCACTGGTACAGATAAGAGCTGGAAACATGGGGAATCCAGGACAGATATACCCCCACAGGACCAATAATGACAGCAATGATACCAGGAGGGTAAGGGTAAGTTGGGAGAAAAAGGGGGAACTGATCACAAGAATCTACTTATTACCCCCTTCCAGGGAGCATGGACAACAGAAAAGTGGATAAAGGGAGACATTGGACAGTATAAGACATGAAAAAATAATAATAATTTATAAATTATTAAGGATTCATGAGGGAAGAAAGATTGGGAGGGAGGGAGGAAATGAGGAGCTGGCATCAAGAATTCAAGTAGAAAGAAAATGCTCTGAGTGTGATGATGGCAACAAATGTACAGAGGTGCTTGGCACAATGAATGAGTGTGTGGATTGTGATAAGAGTTGCGTGAGCCCTGAATAAAATGATCTTTTAAAGCAAGAGGAGAGAGAGAGAAGCAGTCAAGAAATGAGGTCATGTGTTGCGCAAATGTACTGCAAAAGGCCAAAGCAGAGACAGCACTTTGAGGACACACGTACACCTGGCTGAGACCCTGGTACTTTCATTTGCCTCCTGCTGAACACCGAATCCAGAAGACTAGAGTAGAATGGGTCCATTTGAACGACGCTGTTGGTGCGATTATTAAGTGTGCCACACACAGACTACCCCAAGAGGAAGAAAATCTGTCTTGGAAGAAGTACAGCTAGAATGCACCTTAGAGGCAAAGAGGATTCCTTTGTACCTCGTGAACGTTGGACGTGTCATTGGGAGGGACAAGCCCCTGCAGAAGGGCATCGTGCTTGGGAAGGCTTGAAACAAGGAAAGGCCTCATCGTAGCTGCAGCAAGGAGACTCAAATACAGCGTGGATTGCACGACTAGTACACCACCGGACAGGGTTTCATCCTGTCCGACGCAGACGTGGCACTGTCAACGGGAATGGTTTCTATGGCACCCACATAAATTATACACAGCACTTAAGATGGTGGTGACTTCTCCCACAGAAGCCGGAGTGAAAGGCAGGGGCCCCATGCCAAGGCCATCTTTTGCTTTCTGTATGATTTCAATCATTCTGTGATGGAAACGAATTTCCCTATGACCAGTCTAATTATAGATTTTAATTTTTTTTAAAGAGCACAGCAACACCATGGTCCATATACTCCATTCCCCCGGGTGGGTGACATAAACAGAATTTTGTCAGAGGAAATGCCCCTCTTGTTTTGATTTTTGTGGCAAAGCTGTGACTCAGCCTGCTTCTCGTGCTCAGGTTCTAGAGACCTCCACAGAACTCTTGTCCCATGTGCGACGACTCGACTCCCCAGAGAAGTACCAAGACAAAGCGGTGTTAAGAAGAAGCAACTGGCCCCTCCCCTCAATGGCCAAGCAGAGCCATAAAAGGAGGCTCATGGGAGGTGAGATTGAATCTGGCCCTAATGGCTGCTGGGAGTAGAAGCAGCACCAACAGGTATTACCTGTAGTCTCTCTCTCTTAGCAAGTGTGTGGGCAGATAAACTCTGCCAGTGTCTGTCTAAAGATGCTTTATTTCACCCTTCTTTTCAAACCGTGGTTTCTTGTTGTGAGGCATTCATCAAAGAAGTATGGTCTGGATTATCTGAAAAATCAACCAGCAAGAGTATGCGAGCACTGCTTCCAAGAATTGCAGAAATTAGATCACCAGTGCTCCCCAAAGGTTGGATCTCTGGAAATCACAACTCTCCTTCCAGTACCTTATCATCAGTCTTACATAATATTCCATCAAGGAGGAAACAGAAAAAGATCCCAGGGGCTCTCAAAGAAGTATCAGCAGGGCTGAGCCCCAGTGGCATAGCGGTTGTGTGTGGGACAGCGGCCCACAGGGTTGGCGGTTCAAATCCAGCAGCAGCTCTCCAGGAGCAAAGCTGGGCCTCCTACTCCCACCAGGGGGCACTGATGCCCACAAAAAAACCCACAGAAGTATCAGCAAACAGAGGCTTTGTCAAGGAGTGGCTGCTTGAACAGATCAAAGGGCAATAAAAAACCTTGGAAACACTTGTGGTTTGTCATAAAAAATAAAGTGCTGTATACTTAGGCTGCAAGTGAGGACATGGCCGCTTTGGAGAGTCAGCCTTTACTAGGATTCACTGTCACACACGTCAAATATGAGAATATAGACTCTAAAGTGTTTCAGTTGCTGCACAAAAACACATTATTTTATGTATTCAAAGCAGAAGACTCACACTCAGCCCAGAAAGGATAGAAACATTCCAGGAAGGCACAATATTGTAGCAATATCTGTTTCTTCTCTTCTATGATTCTGAATGGGTGGAATTTCATCGGGATGGAGGAAATGCAGAGTAAAAATTTTTTTTATTAAGTGAAACATTGCCTGGGTGTGCAGTCCAACACAGGGTCACTCTTTTTTCTTTAGCCTTTTATCTTACTGTCTCCAGACGTTTCTGTGGCTGAGGTAAACCTGGTGTTAGTCTAACTGCCATGCCGTGGGTATATCCATCCATCTCTTCTCTGTGTTTGTTTCAGAAAAATTCCTCCTGAACTGATGTCCTGCCATTGCCTGGAAATCGCTTTTTCTTTCTTTATTTTTCAAACTCTTCCGTGTAGTGTGGGTAAAGGCTTGCAGAGGGTGGCATCCGTTTTTGATTCAACAATTCACATATATTCTGTTGCACCTCCTTCGCTGTCATTGCTGGCACTGTTGAGGATGATGTTGGCTGGTGTTGGCAGATCACACAGGAGAGAGTCATGGCCCTCACACCACGGGGTTGGTGGGGGGGTGGTTTGCAGGAGATTCAAGTGAGTCTGGGCCATGTGGACACGGTTAGTTCAGGTAGGCTAAGGAAAAAGCAAACTAACAAACAGCAGTCAGAAGGAAAGAAAAATAATAAAGGGACAAGCCAGCAAATGAAAGCAAGAAGAATGGAATAACTGAAGATAATAGGGGAAGAGAAAAAGAAAGAAAAAGATATTAAACAGAACTAAGAGGGGGGAAGAGAAGAAAGAGTAGTGAAGACAAAACAAAGAGGAAAAGACCCAAAAGCAAGCAATGGGAAGCAGAAGGAAACAAGGAACCATGAAATCAGAGAAAGAAAGAATGAGTAGCCAGGGACAAGCTGCTGACTAAGGTAGCAGGCCAGGCGCCCCGGATGGGTCAGCGCCCTCTGCCGACCCAAGAGTGCAATGGGGTGGACTGGACAGAGCTCCTGCTAACCCAGCTGGGGTCTAGAGTCAGGGGGCCTGCTCTTCCAGGCAGGCCGGGGACCCGTAATGCTGGCTGGACAAGGAGCCCCTCCAGATGCAGGGTGGTCTACCCAGCACCCAATCCACAGAGGCAGGACTCTGAGGTCAGGCAAAGCAGGCTCTGGAGGTGGGGGAGGGAGGAGACGCTAAGGGGGAGTGAGGATGGGGTCTAACCATGCTCTGGGCACGAGGAGGGTGGGGGGCCACCCTGTTTCAAATAAATGCTGCTTGCAAACTTTCCAATGACTGCGTGGCAGTGGACCAGCCAGCAATTCACCAGAACTTCTCTGCTGTCACTGCTTCTGTTCCCCGTCTTCTCCTCGCCAGCGTTCAAGCCACTCCTCTGTCTTCCCCCCGAAGCTCAAGGTTGAGGGATTTTCATCCATACCTGTTTCTTTTGGTCTCTCAGCAATTTGGCGCACAGGGTGTGTGGAGCCGTCTGCCGGATCCACCATCTATCAAGGTCTCCTTCACTGGCGGTCCAGCTAAAATCCTTACTACCTCCTCCGCCTCACGAACTTGAAGACATTAACACAAATATTCCATCCTTTTTCTACAAACGCATCTATTGATAGATAAAATATAAATGGGTATGTGTCTGAACTTTTCAAGTAAACTTGATGGTCTGGGGGTGATGAAGACGGGGCAGAGGGGGGGGGAGTAGGCGGTTAGCATGTTACTGTGCAATGCCTATATATTCCTGTAGATGTCAGAAGAGTCCCAGTCACCAGAGGACAGGCGTCCCTGTCTTCTCCCTGACAAATTAGTCCTGAATATAGATGTGAGAACCAACGTCTGAAAGGTAAAGAGACTGACCACAAACAAGACCAAGGGGGCTTTGTTTTGGAAACTTACAGCAACACTATGTAAATGAGACCTAGGATGAATTCTTTCCATTCTTTCCCAACCACAAAGGTGTGTGGGGAAAGGTGTAAGCAGAGGCTGAAAATCTGTATTCTGTTCCTGGGTCCTCACCTCGGCAGCTCTGTCCACTTACACAAGCCTGTTACCTCTCTGGGCATTGTCGTAAGAGAGACCTGCACCAGTTCAGGAGCACCAGACCAGTTCCCTCTCATCCACTAAGTCTTCTTGTTGATCATGTCCTCCCGAGAAAGAAATGTTCCGGATACAAAAAGACAAGGGAGAATGGTGGCAGATGCGGTGTTTGCCATTCATGGATGCAGGTTCCTAAGCTCTCTCTCAACTCCAAATCCCCCTCTGACCCTCCCTTCCTGGGATTGGAGGAGTCCCAGAGATCCACAGGACCACAGGCAGTCCACCAGCAGCTGAGCTTAGTCACACACTGCCTCCATTATGTTGTAAGTGAATGTGGCCTATGGTAAGGCCCAGAACAGCTTGCTATCATTGGCAGTTGCTGTCAAATTGGCCTTGATGCATGGTGACCACTCGAGTAACAGAATAAAGGTCTGGCCCAGCCCCACGACCAGCTGGGATCAGATTATTGGATCCACGGGGCTGTCAATGGCTGCTTTCGGGGGAGTAAGTCCCTCAACGTGTCTTCCTAGTCAATCTTAGTCTGGAAGCTCTGCTAAAATCTGACACAGCAACACACAAGCTACCAAGGACAGCAGTCACCTAGCTTTTGAATGCAGTGCATTGACGGGGAATCAAGCTCTAGTCTCCTGAAGGGGAGGCGAGCGTGCTACCGCTGAATGAGTAAAGGCCTTCCTGTGCGGAGGCTGAGAAACCAGATCCGGTCGAGAATGATCCAAGGCGTGGTATCCCCATGTGCTGTCAGAGGAGAACCCTCCGCCATGGGACTTTCAATGGCTAATCTTCAGAAATGGACTGCCAGGCCTGTTTCCCAAGGTTCCTTTAGGGAGGTTCAAACCCCACACTTCTTAGGAGCAGTCCCACGTATTAATTGTCTATACCATCCAGGAAGGCTTGGTAAGGTCGCATCTCAGAGCACCTTAGACTGCTTGCCTCTCCTTCAGGAGAGTGGAGCTGGATTCCTGATCAATGCACTGCATTGATAAGATAGGTGACTGCTACCACCTATCTGTCCGTGATGGCTCGTGTGTTGCTGGGCCAGATTTTAGCAGAGCTCCAGACTAAGACTGACTAGGAAGAATGAATTCAGGGGCACGAGTTTGACAGCATGACAAAGCACTGCTGTGAGCTTCCCGAGGCCCTTGGCTCTTCCTGCTTAAAACACCAATGCAAATTGACAGAGCTTCTGGGATCCACAGCAAGGGGGTCTGAGTGCAGGGCCACTTCCCCACGCCCTACGCATGTGTCAACAGATGCCTCACATTTGATGAAAAAAAGAAGAAAGGAAGGAAGAACGAAAGAAAGCTCTAAGGAAGGAAATGGTGGCAACCTGATGTTTTTGAAGAACAAACTGTGGCCAGGGTCTTCAAATTAAGCACCCACTTGTCCTAACAATCATTTGACCTGGAAGCCGGAACCTTCCAGCCGCCTTGAAACAATTCTTTTGAGCTCTGAGCCCAGGAAGTCACAGGGTCCCCCTTGGCCCGCTCTAGAAGACTGAGAGGCCGGCCAAGCCAGCTCGGAGCTGAGGACGGGAGCAGCTCCCGGACCAGGCTCCTCCCATTGGCCTCCCTGACCTGCCCTCTCGCTGGCCTCGGGGCTCTGGGGGAGGCCCAGAGGGGCCGTGGGAGTTTGGCTACCATTATCCGGCCCTTATCACCACTAACATTCAGGCTGACACTGAGCCCACTTAGTTCAATGACGAGAGGCGACCTGAGGGTCACGCCTGTCTCCAGAGAGCCCGCGCTATCTCGGTGACCCGCGGACACCTTGGCATGAGCTCATGTTTTCTGACGACAGAGAGGACCCCTGCCATATCGCTGGCCCACACCCCCCGCCGCAGCGTCTGGCATGAGCCCCGATGAAGGCTCCACCATGACTCACTGAAATAGCAACACTGATAACCGCAGACAGAAACACGTTGATGAATTTCCATTCAGAAAAGCGCCTCCTTCCAGCCTCCTGTCTTCGTGTGGGCACCGGGCCTCGGAGGCAAAGCCTTGCTCAGACACAGCCCCAGAACCTTGACTCTCGCTGCACCCCCGAAGAGAGGTGTCTCCCCTAAAATAGATGTCCGTAAGAGCGTTCATCCAGAGGGGTCAGGCTCAAGCCCGCTTTCTCCTTACCGAGGAAAATGCCTTCAGCAACTGTGTCTTGGTCATCTTGTACATCCAATGAACATCCTTGCCTGGCACAGAGCACCTTGCCCGGGAACCAGACTGACTGATCCTGTCAGGACTCTGGTCCAGAGTCCCTTCAGATCCTTAAAAGCTCCGTCTTTTCCTGGAAGCATGTCATCCACTTACTGATAAAAATATTTTTCAAAGCCAATTCCATTCCGACTCGTGGGAAAGCGGCGTGCCAGAGGGAAGCGGGGCCAGGTGGAGCCTGCGCGGTCTGTGATCCCGAAGAAGGAGAGAGCCAGGGCGTTCTTGGGTTTTTTGTTTTGCTTTGTTTCTGCTTTTCTCCTACTATGTTTTCAGTGAACGTCTACCTAACAGGTTAGGTTTTCATTCAACGCTTTCTACACAATCTGTCCAATGGCATCTTTTCCATCCGAAAGCAGAAAATGATCATTAAAAAATTGAGCACATGAAGAATGAATTGAAAGAGAAAAGAAATGATAAGATGTCGAATGTCCACCTGCTTCGGCAGCACTTCCTTGGGTGGTGGGACCGTCGGTGGGCGGGGCTTGTCGCACCTCTGGTTACTGAGCTGAGGACATTCCGCATAGCTCATTCTCCCCGGGCAGGGCTCTGCTCTCCCCCAGGGATTTGAGACTTTCCCTGCCATGCCCTGGCCTGGCCTTTCTTTGGATGCCTCTCAAAGAGGATTTGCATAATCAGCTTTTCAGTTAGGGGTGAATCCCCTAACTGGACGCAGCACCCAGGGCTTCCTTTCTCATGAGAGGTGTTGCCTAGTCGTGTGATGCCCAGTGACTCTGTAGGACAGGGGGAGCGACCCCCATCGAGTTTCCCAGACTGTCATCTTTGCAGGAGCAGAATGCCACGTGGTTTCTCCCAGCCAGCAGCTAGTGGATTTCAACGGCAGAGCATGCGGTTAGCGAGCGGAGGGCTTAACCCGAGGAGTCATCATGCTCCAGGACAGTGTCTCCATAGCCCCCACCGTCCTTGATTTTGACTAACTGGTTTCCTTTCATCCTTTCTGTCTAGTGCTTTGGAAGCTCTAAGTCCTCCTTCTATCATAATTATCCAGGAATGATGACATCCCAGAGCCCACTTCTTAAGAAAATCCAGAGGTGAAAACTGTCTGTCCTATTCACAGTCCACAAAACAAGAGTGCAATATAACAAGACTTCAATTCCATGTATTTTCATGTTTGTATGCTATTGCTTAATATATTTCACTTTTACCAGGTTTTCCATCGAAGCCCACAGAACACCATTAGCATGGTTATTTCCTATGGTGTGTGTGTGTGTGTGTGTGTGTGTGTGTGTGTGTGCGTGTTTCTCGTTCCCACCGCCTGGCTATCAGCTTGTCACACTGTGCTGCCGCTCATGTTATGTGAGACTGGAGGAGAGATCTTCCACTGCTTCTCCAAATCCCAGTGGAGTCCCCCACAGTGGACATGCTTCAGTCGCACCTCCAGGCTCAGGACAGATCAGGAAGAAGGAGTCATGCGTCCACCTCTGAGGTCGTAGCCTCTGAAATCCTTGGGGCGGGCAGCTATTGTGCCAATGGTGGGCCAAGGTGTGCTGGACAGGCATTCAAATCACACTCAGAGGCAAGAATTCTTGGTAAAATTGAGTCAACTTGATGGATGGGCATGGAGTAAAACTCCAGGAAGGCCATTGGCTCCTGGGGCAAGACTCAAAAAGAGAAGAAACCGCGGCAACTATCCATGAATCATCAGAATGCAGGAAAATATAACATCCGAATGTAGGAAAACTGGAAGCTGATGAAAATGAGAGGGAATCTATAAAGATTCAAATCCTTGCCATTCGTGAACTGAACTTGACTGGGAAGGCCATTTTGAATCTGACAAATGTGATTTACTATGGCCAGTTCACGGGGAATAGATAACACTGCTCATCTTCAGAAACACTTCAGATAACACTTCTCATCTTCAGAAAGAGCACTTCAAGATCCAACCTGAAGTACGACACTGCTTGTGAAAGGGTATCTACACACCGACGAGGAATTCCAGTTAATGCAGTTATTATTATTCAGATCATTCATGCCCTGACCATTAGTACTAGTGATGAAGGAGGTGAAAAATCCTGTAGACATCTTCAGTCAGAAAGTGACCAAACATGCCATCAAGAGGCATTGCTATCTACTGGAGATTGGACGACTAAAGTTGGAAACAAAATGGAAGGATCAATAACTGGAAAATCTGACCTTCGTGACAGAAACAAAGCTGGAGATGACATGATAGAGCTTTGAAAAATCAACCAATTTATGACAAACACATTTTGCTTGCACCCTAAATGATGATGATGAGACATGTGGACATCACAAGTTTGGAATATGCAGGAATAAGATTGCCTAGATTGATAGGAAAACATGAGGGAAAGGTTCATTATCAACAGCCAAAACAAAGCCAGGGTCTTGCTACTGGATACTTGTCTTCGTGAAGACACTGAAGATAAGAGTGTCATTGCAAAGTGTGGTAAAGAAGGCAGATGGTGCCCATTTATCAGTAAGAAGAGAGTCTGAGGTCTTAAATGCTTGTCTTAAATCAGGCGTCCCCTTAAGTGAGGGATCATTAAGCCCACACAGAAGAAATATACCAGCTTGTGTGATCTAAGACTTGTAAATAATAAAATTCACGACTGGAGGAGGGTTATTAGGACTTAAATGCTAAACACCCCGTTTGCAGAAGGCTATGGGCAGTGGTGTGTGCCCAAATCCATTTGCAGGATCCCTACATGGATTAAGTCACTTGTACATTAAGTCTCCTCTGAGTATTGACCAAGGATGTGAATACCCTTGCAAAGTGGATTATTGCAGATATATTTAGGTTAAGAGAGAGAGAGGAGACTTTCTACCGCCATAAAGAGTTTTAAACCAAACAGATCTCACTGCTATTGAGTAGATTAGACTCACAGGGACCCCCTGTGGGTTTCTGAGACAGGAACAGTTTAGGAGAGTAAAAAGCTCAAGACCTCTCTCAAGTGTTGGAGAACAAAGATGTCATTTTGGTAATAGCGTTCACCTAATCCAAGCCGTGATGTTTGTAATTGTCTCCTGCATATGAATGATGAATACGACAGAAGACTTATATGTGAATTTTGGGCTTGACAAAGGATATAGGAAGTACCATAGACTACCAGAAAAATGAATAAATCGGTTTTCTTTTTTTGGTTTATCGCTGCCCTCTGGTGGTGGGAGTAGGAGACCCAGCCTTGCTGCTGCATTCGAACCTCCAACCCAGTGGGCCACAGTCCTGCACACAACCACTATGCCACCAGGGCTCAGCCCCCTAAATCGGTTTTCTAAGAAATACAGCCTGAATGCTTCTCAGAAGCAAGGAGGGAAAACTTTATCTCAAGTACTTCTGGACATGTTGTCAGAAGAGATCAGTCCCTGAAAAGGGGCATCTTACTTGGTAAAGTAAAGGGTCGGCAAAAATAATAATAATAATAATAATTCTCAGTGGAATGAATTGACACAGTGGCTACAACAATTATCACAAATATCACAATCGCGAGGTTGTCACAGGACAAGGCTGTGCTTCCTTCTGTTCTGCTTGAAGTCATGGACAGCACATGTCTACTGAAACACGTCCACACATTTACAGACTTTGCATGACCTCTGTGATATCTGTTGTCTCAGGACTTCTCCCAGGATCATTTCCCTGTCTGCCTAAATTACATCTTCTATAAGCTCTTGTCACTCCTCTAATTTTGCAAAATTCCTTCTGAGGTTTTTCTATCTGAAAATGTCTTTATTTTTCCCTTAAAAATGTGTGCTGTTTCCTTCACCGTCTACGATTCTAGGTTGGCAGCTGCTTTCTTTCACCACATTAAAAACATTTTATTACCCAGTGTTGTGTTTGCTTGTTTGTCTTTGATTTTCTGGAGTTTTTCTAAGAAATAGCGAGTACAAGTGCATCTTTTCTGTGATTAAATTTGAATCTCTTGATTGGGATATTTTACAGTTTGGGAAAATAATGAACTATTATTCCTTCCAATATTGTCTCTGCCATTTTCTCGCATCGCCTCTGAGAATCCATCTAAGCACGTTAGGCCTTCTTGTTCTCTCTTCATTATACCTTGTCTTCTCTGACCTCTTCTTCCTTGTTCGTTTCTCTGTTTCACGCTGGATACTTTCTTCGGATCAATTTTCTACTCCCTAATTCCCTCTATAGCCGTGTCTAATGGTTACCATACACATATACTTAACTTTCAAACTTTGGCTATTGTATTTTCCATTTGTGCAACTTCTATTTGTTTCTTTCTATATCTGGCTTGTCGTTACCACACTTTCTGTATTTTGTGTTTTGTTTGTTCCTTTGGGGCTTATCTAAGGTACATGTTGTCATTAGAGGGGGCCCTCTTGAATTTTTGCTGTATTTTTCAGCATATACTAAGGGTCTCTGGGGCAGCATATTGCAGAGGACATGTAAAAGGACATCTTTGATGTCAAAAAGTCCAGGAAAAGAAAGACTGTTTTGAAACCGATTGTGGTAGTCATTGTACAATACCAGTAGACGTGATTGAACAAATGGACAGATATATTTGTCTGAGCACCCCATAGAATGGTTTTGGAAAAAGTAAAGGATATTTTTCAAGTTTCTCTAATTTCTTTAGGCCTAGGAAACGAATCTAGTGTGTGAGTTTTATGTTGCTGCTGTTGTTACACAATCCTCCAAGTAGCCTCTCATCTGCCTCCGTTGTCTCTTCTTCCTGCCGGTCCTCCTTTGGGTGTCTTGTTTCCCTGGGGTGCATTGGGCTGTGACCTGCAAGGTGACCAGCCAGGTCCACAGTTCCAAACCACCAGCTGCTCCTGGAAAGAAGGATGGACTTTCACCTCCTGTGAACAGTTTCCATCTTGGACACCCACGGGGACACTTTCTCCTGCCCTGTGGGTTCCTATGAGTCGGCCTCGAGGGGGGCGGCAGTGGATTCCATTTGGGTTTGATTGTTTTCCTTCAGTGCTGGAGGAAAGGGCTTTGTAGTAACCACCTAAGGCCCAGGTTCCTCCTTCTCCAAAGAGCATCTCTCCTTGCCTCTGTGAAGTACTTGGGAGCTACGGATCTCCTCCACCATGTTCAAAGGGACCGCCCAGGTAAAGAGAACCCCAGTCGTTAAACCACAAGAGGACTGGTGTATGTCTGATTCACTCTGCAGGCCCTAACATACTCAAAACATAATTCTCTACTCAACTTCCCAGCCATGAGCAGATCGTACAATCTCCCCGGATCTTAGCTTCTGAACTGGTGATCTGGGGTAATAAACAGACTCAGAGATCTGTAAGTCAGCTCACAGTCGGCCAGTCTGACCAGATTGGGAAATACTGAAATGCCTCCAATCCCCCTGGTGAAATAGTTGCTTCCCTGAGTCTCTGAAATGTCACTCAGTCTCCATGATCCACCCCAGGACCCTTGGGCACCCCCATGATTCAACCTCAAAGGAATAAGATCTGGTAGAGCAGACATCCCTCATCCAGGGCCTTGGCGGTCCACTCTCTACTCTGTCCCATCATGGATGTGAGACATGTTCACTCTCTTCACCAGCTGTTAGTTTTTGAAATAAATGTTGAAGTCTCCAAGAGAGCCCTCAATCCCACTTTTCTTCCCTACAGGATGAAAATGTTTGAGATATTTTTTTTTAATTTTTTTAATTCTTTATTTTAAAGCCAAGATACAGGGTCTGGCTTTGCCTCTACTAACCAAGTGAGTCTGCTCATTGAAATCTACAATTAGGAGGTAATTTCTACTGGTCAAGGCCAAGGTCAGCCAGGAGGGTACTTAGGTGAAAAGTTTTCCCTGCAAAAGCCAGAAATGAAAAAGAAAAGAAAAATAAAAAGCAGGACTCTTGCTTCCAGAAACCACAGAGGCAAACTGCCCTCCCCGGTGTACAGCAAGACGTACAGAAAGAAACTTTGCATGTGCCTTTGGAGGAGAGACTCTGCCAAGGGTGATTGTCGAGGGTTCAGGAGTTGGACTGGCTTCAGATCCCAACCCCACCAGTACATCACTGGGCACAGGCAAGGTTTTGGTCCTCTCCAAGACCGCTTCCTCGCCATTGTTAAGCATAAGGACCCTGGAGTCAGACTGTCTGGTCTGAAGTCCGAGTGTGCTATTTCCTGGTTATGTGGCCAGCGGTGATTCTTTAACCCTCTCTGTGCCGCCATGTCCTCATCTGTAAAACAGGAAAAGAGTCTACCCTCTCAGGATGTCATGAAGATCGAATGCCTTCATCTGTGTGAAGAACTGGGAGTACTGGAGAGAGAGTTAGCATCCAGTTGGGTTAGAATGTACCACTTCATCATTTGATCTCCCTTTTGAACCACTTTAAATTTGTTTTAGCTTTTAATATTTTCTGCTTTATTTCCCATTGAGGTTTTTCTCTGTTTTATGTTATTATTGTTGTTGGGTATTTGCTTTGACTTGTTTTTTCCACTCTGTTTTATTATTTGTTTACATGCTTTTTCTGAATCTGAAACTCAGGAGAGGTAAATCTAGAGAGGTAATAATTGGATTAATGGCTTCTTGGGAGGATGACAGGGGAGGCTGGGGGAAGTGGGGAGCTAATAACAATGAGTACAAGGGAGAAGAAAATGTTCTAAAATTGAGTGTGGTGGTGATTGCACAACTCTTCTTGATATGATTGAACTATTGAATTGTATCATGTGTGACTCACATGCCCACAGAACGGCTAAACTTTTTAAAACACTTGAGTGCTATTTGTGTGTAGTAAGTCACTAAATGGCCACCATTATCATTAAATAAATTATCCAAATAAAGTACGCCGCCCTTCATAAGTGCCCAATTATAATTTCTGTAGGTCCATTTGCACGGTGGGAATAATGACCTCTGTCTCAAACTGCCTGAGAAAACTCCTCACGGAAATGCGACTGTAGGTAAGTGGGATTCATTTCTCCGTCTCGCTTTATGAGCATAGTGGCCTTAAAGGAGGCAGTGAGAAGGATGAGAGGACATCAGAAAGTGGAGAGGCCATGGAGGATGGAGTCCAGGAAATGGAGGGGATACTAGAGTTATCTCCCCATTGCATGCTGACACCACTCCTAGGCCCCCCGCCAGCTCTTCCCCTCTGACTCAGCACAGGCCCTTCCCTTCCTGGGCAGGTATGTCAAGAATGCTTTTTAAAGCCCCGCAGGTCCCATGACAGAGCAGGAAGAAGCCTCAGAGAGCACCCGCTCCAAACACTCACTTAACAGACATGAAAATTCACCTGCAAGGGAAAGGTGCGACTGCCTGCAACCCCTGCAGTTTCAGAGGGGAACCAGTTGACACATACCCCTGGGTGGGTTGTTCCTTCGGGCACCAGCTGTGTCACTCAGCAGCACCTTGGTGGAAACCATGTGGAGGGACAAGAGGCCACAGGAAGACCTGAGCAGGGCAAAGGAGGAAGCCTGAGACCTGGGGCTTAAGCTAGCTCCGCCCTTAACGAGGTGGGCAACATGAGCAAGTCAAATCACCTCTCCGAGCCTCGGTTTCTCCATAAGGAGCAGGTCTCACCATCCTGCCCTGCTGACCTCACAGGTACAAGATCTCCCGCTGGATGGTAAATCTGCAAACGCTTCGTATCTTAAAACCAAACCAAACTCACTGCCATCCACTCAAGGCTGACTCTTAAGAACCCCGGTGGGTTTCCGGGAGTGTGGGCAGAAGTGGGAAGCACCGTCTTTCTCCGCGGAGCTGCTGGTGGTCTCAACCCGCGGACCGTGAGGGTCCCGGCCGAACGTGTCCCCACTGCACCACCAACGCACTTTACAAACACGCGCCAAGCCCGTTGTTGCTCGGGGCCCTCCTTGCTGACTGACCAGAGCAACCCATGCCAGGTCCCCCTTCGATGGAAAGTACGGTCGAATTCAAATCTCGCCCCGGTTTCACCCCAAGTCTCCTCTCACCGCGCCCCCTCTCCACCCTGAGATCTCTCCTGGACCCACAGAAGTGCTGAGGGAGGGTATTTCAGGGTCCATTGCCTATCGACTAACTCATAGCGGGGCACGGCCCCAGACTGGGCTTTGTGGACGCAGAGCACATCGTGGCCTCTCCCACCAAAGGAGCCCTAGGGGCCTACTGGTTGCATATTGCAAGGTCGGCAATTCAAAACCAACAGCCAGCTCCACTGGAGAAAGATGGGACTTTCTGCTCCCCTGGGGGAGGGGGCGGTTCTGCCCTGTCTTACAGCGTCTCTGTGAGTCAGAATGGACTCGGTTTGGTTGTGACTGCCTCTCACCAAAAAGCTTCATCTTAGAGCCAAAAGTCGGTGTGTCTGTCTCAGGTCAGAGGGGGTACAAGAGCGTGCTGGCAAGAACAGTTTGTGCAAAGGCTCCCTGGAGATGACTTTCATCCCCACCGGGAGAGGAAGGGAGAAGCCACCAGCGGTGCGTCTGAGAGCCGATTTTGGGTCAGGTCAGAGGCGCCCGGAAGGAGTACAATGAACCCTCCCGACCTGTCTCTCAAAGATATGGCTTTTATGTGCCACGGAGTCCGCCCCAACTCCCTTCAGCAGAAGGTGCCCCTGCCCTGCTTGGGGCCTCCTCCTCCTTGTGGTGTCTGAGCCCTTTGTTGCAGCTTCCATGGCAATCCATCTGATCAGGGATCTTTGATTCCCGGGCCGTCTACTTCCCGACCCACCACGCCTTTCCCAGGGACTAGAGAGCTGTCACCCAGACGTGGGATAACATCTCGCGGCCTGCCTTTCTCAGGAGCATTCGCGCTGTACTTCTCTCCCATCACTCCTTGGCATGCTTAACAGTCTCCCCCAACAGAGTCTAAAACTAGGATTCCATTTGTGAGTGTCTTTTTATCTGTGCTATTTCATACTGTCCCTCCGCGGAGACCTGCCAGGTCTTTCCTTCCCCAGGCTGGAGTTGCCACCA
This sequence comes from Nesogale talazaci, assembly GCA_004026705.1. Classification (NCBI taxonomy): domain Eukaryota; kingdom Metazoa; phylum Chordata; class Mammalia; order Afrosoricida; family Tenrecidae; genus Nesogale; species Nesogale talazaci. The sequence continues at coordinate 5,581 of PVJH01033867.1, read as the reverse complement.
CGCCCCGGACTGCGGTTCCCACAACCGTCAGCCTGTGGCTCCATGTCTGCGGTCTGATCAGGTCTCTGGTGTCCAGGGAGCAGGGAGCCAGGCCAGGGGGTCTGGGCAGCAGGGTTTGCCGACCGAGAGGAAAACAGGAAGAAGGGGTGAAAAGGAGCGGATCCGGAAGGGAACTAGAGTCTAGTTTCCAAGTCGCAAGGTTTGGGGCACCCTGACCTGGGCAGAAGGAGTCCCTGGTGCTCAGGATCGGGGTGGGGCTGGCCAGGAAGCGCCCTTTCGCCCAGGACAGGGGGAGGTGCGTCTGTGTGCTATTTAGAGAGGCTGTGCAGGGAGACAAGCCCCTGACTTCCCTGAGTGAGACTCTGATGAAGAGGCTTCAAAAATGTGATCCACCTACAGCTGTGGCGGAACCGCCCTACACGGAGGTGCCTGGAAAGAGACCTGGTTTTCTTTTGCAGAATATACCAGCCTGCTCCTGAAAATCAGGGGCTTTCCTGATGACAGACTCCTAATTTTCTCCATAGCCACCCCACTCCTGTCCCCATCTTCCTCGAGTCTTGACTAAAGGTCACATTCTCGGGCTGAACCCCAGTGGCGTAAGTGGTTGAGTGCGGGACTGCGGCCCGCGGGCTTGGCGGTTCAAATCCAGCGGGGGCTCTCAGGAGCAGCGCTGGGTAGCGCCCACGACCACCAGAGACAGTCATGCCCCCCAAAAAAGGTCACTTTCTCAAGGATGACTCCTTTCGATGAGATTTCTAATTTCTCTTCCCAGATCTTTCCCTGACATGGATGGGACAGGCGCCTGGCAGTCACACAATTTCATGTCAATGGAGTGAAGGGGCGGAGTCTAGCCTGTCAATCAGGTTGCAACCAATCACTCTTCCTTGTGGGCGTGGCTTTCTCAGGAGGATTCTGGGAACTTCCTTTCTTTCTCCTGAGAGGCAGATCACACTCTCTTGACCATCCTGCTGAAGCGCCCCGTGGGGCCACAGTAATGGCAGCCAGAGACTGGAGATGGGTCCACTGCCACCGGCTCCTCCTGGCTTTTCTCCCACCGGCCTGTGATCGTTCTGCATTCGGCAGCATTGCAGGTACTGCGTGAGTCAGAGGGCTTTATGAACTAGTATCAGACATATGGGCGAATATCAGACTTATTATGGACTTGATCTATACTGGGCTGGGATGTTTTCTTAATGTACGATTACTCTTTGATACAAAGTTCTCTCTTAGACACATATGAGTGTCTCTGGCTTCCTTTCTCTAGTCAATCCAGAATAACACAAGGAGCAAGGACACAAAAGACCACCCCAGGTGGCCCACCCTCTTTCTTGCCCCACTCCTGTTCTACTGTGGACGTCAAGGAGCCTCTTGTCCTACAGTGTAAGCACGCTATGCCCCGGTAAACAGCCCTCCCTAGCCTTCACGTTGGTCTCAGGGGTTCACACACTCGCCTCCCCTTTCACCCTCTCAAGATCAGCCTTAGTGGTGCCCATCCCTCTCTAGACTTAACCTCAGAGCCTCAGTTACTGGGGTGTGGTTTAGAATAGGCCTTGTGCTCTTATGGGCATTCCCTTATGCAAGGAAGACTCCTCTGTTGGATGAAGACAGAACTTTCCCACAATTATTATACTCTAAAATATTAAGCAAGCAATTTACCGACATTTAGTGTGCTAGCCAGTCTCACTAAAATTCCCAATTTTCTGAGGGCTTTGCAAGTTAGGATAGCAATCTGCTTCCTCGAGGCCTATGGGTGGGATTCAAGAGTCTTTGTCAATGACCCCTACCAATATAGACCTGTTCACCTACCCCCGGGAGTCTGAAGTCCCTCCTTATCACATTCCTCTCCTCTTAGTCATGAGACATCCCTAAACCATTATCATATTATAACCCTTAAGACTGCCCCCGCTTGCAGCATGTCCTGACCAGTGACTAGAGAAATGATGTGCCCTGTTAGGCTACTTAAATGGGGAAAATTAATGTTTGTGACCCTCACTCCTGACCCTCGCTGCTGACCCTGAGCGCCAGATGCTCTCGGCTCCTCTCCCTCATCATGCCCTGTCCCTCTCCATCTCCACGCGGACCACCATACAGGGTGGAGGTGAGCACGCTACCCTGATGTGATGTATGTCTGACTCTTATTGTTCCTTTCTCTCTCTGTCATGATCTCTATATCGTTATTATAATAAATAATAATTATCACTGCACAGCTACCCGTTGAACCCTTACTGTAAGTATATCAGAGGATTGATCACCCCGATACTCCTCACCTTAGAGGGAGGCCAGGTCAAGGTCCTCTAACTTGTGGAGCCTAAGGCGGGCGTCCCTCTTGCCTGGGCCTAAGGACATCTATCCTCATCTGATATATTGACCTGACTTATTCATTTTATTTTTTTGTCCAGATCCCTGTCTGGTAAACTTTGGACAGCTGACTACAAGTCAGCACTTCAAATGCACCAGCGGTCCTGAAAGAGAAAGATGACCTCCCGTCTCAGAAACCCACAGGGGCAGTTCTGCCCTGTCTTACTGGGCACTGTGAGTTGGCCTCAACTCCCTCAGGGGCAGTTCTGCCCCTGTCTTACTGGGCACTGTGAGTTGGCCTTGACTCTGGCAGTGAGGTGCACCCCAGACCACCTGTAGAGACCTATGCCCACCAGAAAGTCCCCAAGTCAACTGTATGGTCAGGCTCCCTACCCACAGTCACACGTCTGTCCACAGAGCCCCCTTCCTCAGAGAAAGGAGAGGAGGGCAGGTACTCGAGCTAAATTAGTGAACGCCACAAAGGCGAGCTCAGTAGGCATGTGTCTCATCCTCCTCTGTGTACAGAAAGTCCCTTTCCACCCCATCCAGAGGCATCCTGCCCTTCTCCTTCCCCACCAGACAACCGGGTTTCTCCTGTGACCATAATTAGCACGTTGTTCACTAATTTAGACACTTGGTGGCGCTATTGGCTTTAACGCAGGACCCCAGGACTCTGGCAGCAGCTGCATGGAAGGTAGGGAATTCCAACTGGATCCTGCTCCTCACCCATGGCCTGGGTCAGAGACAAAGGCTCTCAGGGGAGCACGGTGGCCTGGAACTCTGGAAAGCAGGAATTTGAAATAAACACAGCCAAGGCATGGATAATTCTTGGTTGGTTTGGGGGTGGGATATTCTATTATTCCTGAGATACGTTGGACAGGGATGACTACTGTTCATTCTCTATTCGAGATGACTGGTATCTTGGGATTACAGGACACACACATGTCTTTGGCTCTGAAAATTCAGAAGGCACAATTTTTCTTCTTTCGTTTTTTTTCTGTGTCAACACTAAACGTTTCTATTATTAAATGTCATTCATGATTAAGTAAGCAATGGTGCTAGGTGCTGTCCAGTGCTCCTCGCAGCCATTGCTCTGCTGAAGCCCCTTGTGGCAGTCACGATGGCGGTTGTCTTCCCCTTTTTCCACGGCCCTCGACCTCACCAGGCATGACGTCCTTCTCCAGGGACTGGCGTCTCCTGACAACATGCCCAGGGTCTGAGATTCTCATTTCTAATGAGCACTCCAGCTGTTCTTCTTGGGAGACCGACTTGTTTGTTCCTTTGGCAGGCCATGGTATATTTATTCTTTCCCAGCACCCTAATGGAGATGCTTCAACTCTTCTCCAGTATTCCTGATTCACAGTCCAGCTTTCAAATGCATGTGATAGATGAGATGAGATGATTGAAAAGCACCTTAGATCAAGCTACCTGGTGGGGCTTCAAAGTGACGTCTTCTCTGTTTAACATTTTGAACACATCTTTTATTGCAGTTGTGGCATTTACTATAATCTGTCAACTTGAGGCCTCTCTGTGGGCATGGCCTTCTCCTGCTGATTCTGAGAACTTCCATCCTAGAGGCAGGATACATACCCTCCCTGTGAGATATTCCTGTTGATAAACCACATGGAAATATGCTGATGGAGCCAGAGCCCTGGAGCTGGAGGGGCCACGTGGAGACCCACACCAGTGCTGAGATGCTCCTACCACCACTGGATTCACAAGACTCACACCCACTGGCCTGTCATCTTCCTGCATTTGGCATCACTGCATGTGTTGTGTAAGACTGAAGAGGAATTTACAGGCTGGTATTGGACATATGGGCTACTATCAGACTTACGGACTTTACCTGAACTGAGCTGGGATGTTTTCTTAATATACAATTATCCCTTCTATAAAGCTCTTGACTTCTCGACTGCTGCTTTCATACATCTTGGTCGTAGGTCTGCATAAAATTAAAAGCTTTAAAATTCCATTCTTCCCCTAGTTATCGTGATGCTGTCTATCGGCCCAGTTGTGAGGATTTCATTTTCCTTTCAGACAGAAGGCTGTGATCCTTGATCTTCATCAGCGTGTGTGTCAAGTGCCCCTCACCTGCAGAAAGTCAGGCTGTGTCTTCTGCCCACCCACGTTTGTCCACACACCTTCCTCCAGTCCTGCTGCCGCATTCTTCCTCATAGAGCCCAGCTGCTGCAGTTCTTTGCTCCACATAAAACGTCAATAGGTATAGAGAAATGCTACAACCCTGCCAGCAGCCCTCTCCTGAGGGTCAACTCAGGGTCCCCTTGTTCTGTTTGAATCACAGTCTAAACGCATGTTCTGCACGTGCACAATCATATGCCCTGGGACAGCTGATCACATACGAATAAGCATCTTTCTGGTTTCCCCTGCGTTCACCCAAGGTCCCTCTGACATCAGCAACATCCCACAGTTCACATGCGGTTCTGAATCAGACTTCACAGGTGTCTGTCGCTATCCTACAGAAACCAGTTGTTATTTCTCTTCCCCCAAACTACATTTGTTCATAATTATATTGTTCGACGGTTTCCGCTTTCTCTTGGGTCACCTGTGTTTGGTCTGAGCACAAAGAGAACCTCTTCCAGTCAGGTGAGCAGGGGTTGGTCTTGGAAGAGAGGGCTGAGTGTGCTCAGCGGTGTTTCCATGAGTTGAAGGAGCACACTGGGAGTTCTGTTCATTTCGGGATTCCCATGTCCTACCCATGGCCTCAGTGAAGCTTGGACTTTTCCTCTCAATAATATTGATTCTTGGGGGGGAGGGGGGCATCACTGCCCTCTGGTGTTCGTGGGAGCTACCCAGCGCTGCTCCTGAGAGCCACTGCTGGATTTGAACCGCCAAGCCCGTGGGCCACAGTCGCGCACTCAACCATTTACACCACCGGGGCTCAGCCCAATACTATTGATTACTAATCACATGCTAACTCCTGACATGGTTAAATGACAAGGACTGGGAATGTCTGTCACTGTGCTAGGCAGAGACAAGACTGGAGTGACGTGAGGAAACCTCTGATCCTTAACTGGACCAATAGGTGACATCATGATCAATGGAGAGAAGATTGACATTGTCGAGGCTTTTGTCTAGCTTGTATCCAGAAGGAGTGCCCAAAGAAGCAGCCATCAAGAGGTCAAAGGTCACATTGCACCGGGCAAATCTGTTGCAGAAGATCTTTTTAAGGTGTTGAAAAGCAAAAATGTTGGGCTGAGCCCCGGGGGCATAGTGGTTGTGTGTGGGACTGGATTTGGCGGTTCAAATCCAGCAGCAGCTCTCC
>PVJH01033866.1:0-21143 GCA_004026705.1 Nesogale talazaci | reverse complement strand
TGCCTGGGGTCAGATAGCCTGAATTGCTCTACAAAGAACTACCCCTCAACCCTCAAGACTTGAAGTATTAGCTGTCTCAGGCAACTGAGTTGCACCGAATCATTTGTACTGCTTTATAGATTAGTTAACTCTTTATTGCTTATGTTAGATAGCCTTCTCTCTATATAAATATATAGAGAGAATTACTAGTGTTCTGGTTTTATTTCTCTAGAGAACCCTGTCTAACATACCATGAATCAAGAAAATTCAGAGGTAAACAAAAATTAGATGGGTCATCTAAAGATTGTTAGGAATTGGAAAGGGTTTCTTGCACCTAGTAAGATGCACTGAACTCAAATTCATTATCATTGAGTCAATTTGGACTCATACGAACTGTAAAGGACAGGTAGAACTGATCCTTTGGATTTCCATGACTTTGAAACTGCAGAAATTTATTGTTATTTGCTATTTTGAATCAGAAAATCATACAGTTTATGATGCCCAGAATAACAGATTTAAGAGAACTGGCATAGCACTTATTACCAAAAAGAACATTTCAACACCTATCTTGAAGTTTCATCCTGTGTGTGATAAGGTAACACACGTAATAGCTATATCCAGTTAGAGGGAATGGGGGAGGCAGTAGGTAGGGGCTAGTGGGCGGGATGACAGACTGAGATTGGAGTTGGTGCTGCTTAGCTTGAATCCGTCTCCTGCTCCAGGTCAAGGGTCACCCTACTGGTCAGCAAAATGGGGATACACTTGCCTTTACACAGCCCACCAGAAGGGCTGTTGAGCGAAATGAGCTACAGGTGTTTCCCGCTGGGGTGTCCCAGCAGTCTGCTCTAAAACCTTTGAGCCAGCCGCAAAGAATTGTTATTCAGCTCTTGGAAGGTTGCCTGGAACATTCAGTGGGCATAACTACCAGGATGACTGAGCAGGATGGGCCTACTCTGTTCCCCTCAGGGAGTCTCTGCAGGACAGTAATAAGGGACCAGTGGCTTTGGAAAAGGAGGTAACCTCGATTAGATGTGCTTATGGATTTTTACCTCTTTTTTGAAAGAGTGTAAACAATCCACTCTCTCCGTTTTATTTCGCTGGACAGGTCCCCTCCTTCTTTCATATTTGCCCATTCTTTTGTGCCCTATTCCCATGGAAGGATTTCCTTTTTCCTGTTCTGTGCCCATGTGTTCTAGGTTGTCGGGCACATGTAGGCACTCAAAATGCTCATTGAATAAATGAATAAATCAGAAAAAAAAACAAAAAACAGAAAGAAATCCAACTACAATTTACAACTAGTATTCTATTTACTCACCAACCACTCATCACTAATGCTGGAGATGAAGAAATTGAAGCGTTCTACTAAATTTTTCAATTTGAAATTCATCAAATATGCAATCAAAATGCACTGATTATTACTGGCATTTTCAATGCAAAAGTTAGGGAAAAAAGCAGAAGGAAAAGTAATTGGTGCTTGTGGCAGTCATGTGTTTATGTTAATTTTATGGTTGAAATGTAGGGGTGGACTCTAGCCTGTTAATCTGGAGATAGCCATTGAATAGCCAATGCGGCCTCTATGTGGGCATGGCTTTCTCCTGAGACTTCTGGGAAATCTCACGATATTTCCCTCATGAAGATTAGAAGCTATATTCCCGAGTGTTTGGGAATTAGTCTCAGACACGATTAATCACAGAAAAGACAAGATGCCGCCTCCGAGAAGTTGGAGGAGCCGGAGGAGAGACCACGCAGCTTTGCCCTGATGAAGCCAGACCTCTGAAGCTGGAGCGGCATGCTGTTGATGGACCTGAGCCCTGGAAGGGAGGAGCCATGGGGAGACCCCTGCCAGCGCCAGAATTCTGCACCCACTGACCTGTGACTTCATGAGTTGGAAGGAGACTTTGTAGTCTGATTTCGGGCATATGGTTTAATATTGAACATATGACTTTGTACTGGACTGGATTGTAATGCCTTCTTAGTGTCACATTCCTTTTGTATATAAACCCTTTCCTTATATCAATATGCATGTCTATGAAATTTGTTCCTCTAGTCTACCAGGACTGACACAGTGATAGAAATGAAACTGGTGATCTCATGATAGAATATTGCAAGACTTTTTCATTGCAAATACACATTTTCAAAAAGATAGATAGGGATTATACATGTGGATTTCTCCAAATGCAGTAAATGAAAATTAAATTGACTACAGCTATGAAGAAGATCAAGAAACATTTTGAAAAATGAGTCCAGAGACTGACTAAGGAACAGACTATTAACTCATCTGTCTGTAAATTCCATTTGAAATTGAAGAATTTTTTTTTCATTTTTTTACTCATTTCTTTGTGGCTCATACAACTATCACAAGCCATGCATCCATCATTGTGTCCATCACATTTGTACATTTGCTGCCCTCATCGTTCTCAAAACATTTGTTTCTACTTTAGCTCTCGATATAAGCTCCTCATTTTTTTCCTCCTTTCCAGTTTCCTCCTCCCTCATGAACCCTTGATAATCTATTAATTATTAATTTTTTCATATCTTACACTATCTGATGTTTCCTTTCATCCACTTCTGTGTTATTTATACCCCAGGGAGGAGGTTTTATATATATAGAACCTTATAATCAGTTCTTCCTTTCTACCCGACCTTCCCTCCACCTTCCTGATATCACCACTCTCACCACTGGTCCTGAAGGCCTGGATTCCTTATGTTTCCAGTTTCTGCCTGTCCCAATGTACATCCTCTGGTCTAGCTGGATTAGTAACACAGAATTGGCATCATGATATTGGGCAGGTGGTGTTGGGGGAGGAAGCATTGAAGAAAGAGAGGAAAGTTATATGTTTCATTATTGCTATGCTGCACCCTGACTGACTCGTTTTCTACCCCAATTCTTCTTTAAGGGGATGTCCTGATGACTACAGATGGGCTTTCCATCCCTAATCTGTATTCCACCTCATTTACAATTACATAAATTTTAGTTATCTGATGCCCGTTATCTGATCCCTTCAACACCTTCCGATCACACAAACTGGTATACTTCTTCCACGTGGGCTTTGTCGCCTCAGAGCTTGATGGCTACTTATTTACCTTCAAGTCTTTAAGACTCCAGATGCTTTATCTTTTGATAGCCAGGAGCCATCACACTCTTCTTCATCACATTTGCTTATGCACCATTTTGTCTGAAATTGAAGAAAAATTTTAAGAGTTAATGAGACTTCAAATATAACTGATTAAATTGCACCTGAAATCTGAAGAATAGATTTCACTAACTAAACACTAACGACAGAAGACATGCTTAACTGTAGGGAACATCAAGAATATTATACATACATAGAGAAAAATATTAATACCTTTTTGAATGAAAGAAAGGATCAAAGTGGATGCAAGAGAGACTCAGAAACTTGCCCTTGATATTGAAATACACAAAACAAATGAGAAGAATGATGAAGTAAAAAAACCTGAATTGTACATTTTGGAAGACAGCTCAAGAAGACAAAATTAAAGTATTATAAGGAATAGTGCAAACACCTGGGGCTAGAAATTGACAAATAAGGATATATTCAGAGGCAGCTGGCATCATTAGACATCAGAGTAATGCAAATTAAAACAACCATAAGTTACCATCAAACATGCTTGAGGATAACCCAAATCAGAAAATCATAAAGCAACAAATGTTAGAAAAGATGTGTCAAGACAGGAACTCTCCTCCACTCTTGTGACCTTGAAGATACATACAACCTTTGTGGAAAATGATCTGGCCATATGTAAAGCACCTTGAAAGTGAGCTACCTCATGACCCTGCTAACCCTCTACTCGGCCTATACCTAGAAGAGGTAATAAATGAACCATGACCAGTCATCTGAGCTCCTGAGGAAAAGTATGGCGCATACACACAATAAAATACTACACTTCACTAAAACACATGGATGATCACACGAAGCACATAGTTTAATGGGAAGAATTGGAGGAAATTGTGCTAAGTGAAGTTAGTCAATTACAGATGATGACAAGTACATGAGTCCTCTGTGGTAAGTATAATCTGTACTGTAGGCATAGAAGAAAAGCCACTTATCTCACATTGTACAGCTGGTTGTGATCAGACCAAACCCAAGAAGTTACCATAAAGGAATAAGTGGGGATAAGAGAGAGGGAAAAGTGTGGGCAAATAAAAAAAGGAGATAATGGTGAGGAATAGGGTAGTAGTGGGGGAATCAGGGCACTAACCCACCCAGATGGAGAGCATTGGTTATCTTTCCACAGAATTGGGAATGCTCCTGAAGACCCTGCCATACTTGAGGGCAACGTAACCATGTGGAACAACACATGAAAAGAGTTGGCTACAGGGTCAACCCAATTATAGCCAAACTCACCCTAGACATATGTGGACATATGTGGCTAGAGGCAACATTAAACCTATAGTTGGGGAGAGGAGCCAACATACCATACCCGTACTGATGCAAACCAAGAAAGAAAAAGAGAGAGAGATGGTCTAACCCCATATTTCCCCCTCCCCCAGCCTAGAGGATGATATCCTTACACAGGGCTGCTAAAGGACAGAGAGGATTGTATGACTGACAACAGCTCATGACATGATTGAAAATATGATGTCCCCTTACTTGAGCATACTGGTAAAGAGGACAATATTGGGAACACAAAGAAGGAAGTTAGTTTTTGTATGAAACATTCCAAAGTGGGGCAAATTAAGAATGGCACATAACAGATCAGCAACAGAAACATATCAAAACCACAAAGCCTCCAAAGCCCCCCAAATAGATTTCAGGCTAGGAGAAGCAGCTCCCAGAATTCCTCCTAAGACAAGTGGGGAAAGAGTAATAAAGATCAGTGAACAGACTGAAATTATGTATATATTTTGTTTGCAACTTATTATCCTTTTTCCCTCTATGTTTCTTTAGTCTTTTCTTTTTGTTTGGTATCTATTATTATTGGTTTGCCTACCTATGCAAGATAGTCATGGGAAGCAAGCTGGAAGAGAAATCAATGGGGCAGGCAGTTCCAAGGGAATTGTAGGGAGGAGGAGATGGGGCAAGGGAGAGGTGATCAAACAACATCATAGATAGAGGAACAACTAGGGAATTAAAACCAGCAATGAGGAGGGTGTAGAGATCCTGGGAATGTTGGAGAAATCTTGCACAGAGGATTTAACAAAGGCAGAAGAAGGTCAAGAATGATAGTGAGGTAGGAGGAAGGTAAACAGAGGAAGGATCTAGGAAACAAAGATAAGTATTGAGGTATAAACAGGTGTGTACCTATGTAAGTACATTAATTAACTCATGAAATTAGGGCATTGGCATATACACACATATATACATATCAATATGCGGATGTAGTAGATGGATTTCAGGCCTCTGCTCAAGCCCTGCCTGAATGCAGGAACACGTTTTCTCAACAATCTTACATTCTGTGATACTCACCATCCTGACATGATCATTGAAGACAAAATAATGCCTAACAAATGTGGTGAAGAAGGCTAATGTTGCCTGGTTATCAAAAGATATAGTATCTGGAGTTAAAGGCTTGAAGTTAAACAAGTAGCCATCTAGCAGAGAATAGCAAGCCCACATGAAAGAAGTATACCAGCCTGTGTGATCATGATTTGTCGACGGAATCAGGTAACAGCCATCAGTAGACCCCTCAAACAAACAAACAATCAATCAAACAAACAAACAAACAAAACCATATTGTTGAGAATCAGGAGGGTCAGAGCAGAGATCCAAAACTCATTAACACCCAATGAGACATTCCTCACATAAGGGTTTCAAGGAAGGAATGGGTCCAGCAGGGCACAGTATAGAACTGATGAAACTCACACTATTTCTTTAGTTCCTTGAGGCTTCCTCTCCCCAATACTTTCACCCCAGTCCTGTCTTTCACTGCAGGCTAGATCAGAGGTTATGCACTGGTACAGATAAGAAATAATATTGAAGGACCCAGGAGTGGAGTAGCAATACCAGAAGAGTAGAGGGATGGGGAGAGGAAGGGGAGGAGAGGGAACCAATCGCAATGATCAAAGCATAAACACACACACACACACTGTGTTAGTCTGCGTGGACTAGAGGAACAAATTTCATAGACATACATGTAGATATAAGGAAAAGGTTTATATACAAGAGGAAAAGGACATTAAGCCCAGTCCAGTTCAGTCATAATTCCAATATTAATCCATATGCCAGAAATCAGTCTATAAAGTCTCCTTCTGACTCACGAAGTCACAATTCAGTGGGTCCAGAATCCCTGTGCTGGCAGGGGTCTCCAGATGGCTCTTCACTTCCAGGGCTTAGGGCCCATCAACAATAGAAGCAACTCATCACTGGCAGAGGTCTCCATGTGGCCACCCCAGCTTCAGAGGTCTGGCTCCATCAGGGCAAAGCCGTATGGTCTCTCTGCTGGCTCCTCCAGCTTTTCGGACTCTGCCATCTTGTCTTGTCTGTGATTCATAGTCTCTCAGACTAACTCCCAACAACTAGGGAAGATAGTTTCTCATCTCCAGGAGGGAAATATCACGATCTTTCCCAGAGGTCTCAGGAGAAAGCTATGAGCACATGGAGGCCTTATTGGCTACTCAATGGCTATCTCCAGATTCACAGGCTAGACTCCACCCCTACATCTCAATCATAAAATTAACATAAGCACATTACTGCCACAATCACCAAGGGGACAAACAACAGAAACCATGGAAAAAGGGAGTCAGTGATCAGTGTAAGATATGAAAACAATTATAATTTACCAAGGAGTCATGAGGTGGAGGTAGGGAGGGAAGGGCAAAAAGAGGAGCTGATATGAAGGACTCAAGAGAAAGTAAATGTCTAGAAAAGAATGATAGCAACATATGTACAATTGATGCATGGATTGTTATAAGAGCTGAAAGAGTTCCCAGTAAACTGATCTTTTAATAAAATAAGAAAAAAAAGAATGTACTCAGCATATGTCAAACTGAAGAAAGTGTAGGAAAAAATAGCCTAGAATTATGATACTGAAAGTGTCTATTGGAAAAATATTTCATGATGTAAGAACATTACAAATTAAAAAGAAAGTGATGGAAGGATTAAACAGTCATTTTATGAAAAAAAAAATGCTGGTCAACATTCAACCACTTCAAGAGGTAGCATAAGATAAAAAAACCTATGTTACTATAGGAAAAAAGCCCACATAGCACTGAAGGCATTAGTATAAACAATTTGCTAATTTACAGGAAATCAAGTGAAATATTTCAACAAGCTGATGATACATTTGAAGCACTCATTTGTCTATTCAAAAATAAATAGATAAAATTGGAAGACAACTGGTCTCAACTGAAAGATATCCATATTTGTTCCTATTCCACAGTAAAATGACCCAACTGGCTTTGCAAAGTGACAATATCATAGTCAATGACGTTTACTCAATGCATGAGTTTTGAGTAATTTACTGCTAATTAGAAAGGTGACCAAATTGAATGCAGAAAATAACAAACAGTATTATTAATATCACTTGCTGCCAGAAATTCAAACAAGAATCAGAAGAGAACTTGGAACAAGTAATTTAATTTATGATATAAAATGGATCTTGACTCAAAGCAGAAAACATCATAAAGATGTTTAGTTGTGTTTTATTGGCCATGCAAAGACATTAGTCTGTGTGGACCATAGCAAACTCTGGATAACATGAAAAATAATGTGAATTCCAGAGCACGTCATTGTGCTTAAGCAGAACTTATACATGATTCAAGAGGCAGTCCTTCAAACAAAACAAGGGACACTGATTATTTTAAAATCAGGAAAGGTATCAGTTACAGTTTGTATCCTTTCAAAAAAAAACTATTTGAAGACTATTGCATTAAGTTTGGATTAAGTAATATGCTAAATTACACACATTTGCTTGCTGAAATATATTGTAAGAAATGAACATATTGGTTTTGGTAGTCTTAAGTACTAAGTATAAGCTAGATTTATAATAGCAGTTTATTAAAATTTCTCTGAGGATGTAATTACTCTTTATTTTTAAAATGACCAAATCATTTTTAAAAATCAACACTTAAAAATAAAACTTGTTTCTTCTTGACTTTTGAAAGCAATTAAAAAATTTATTCTAAGGAGGTGAGATACAATTTCTACAATTATTATTGATAATGAAATTATCTAAATATCTTTGACTTCTTTGGTTTTATATTCAGTAAACTATTTAAACAAATGAAATTATTTAATTTTAAATATTTTAATTAAATTAATTAAATTTAAATTTGGCAAATAGCTTAAATTTCACTTATACAAAGTATTGCAAAAGCACATTATTTTACAACGGTTAAACTATTGTTTTCATTTTGATTTATTGACTGGCTATTTCATATGATTATTTATTTCCTAATTGTGACTAAATAACTAATTCTGGTGGTTCTCACAAAAACCCTAAACCATCAAGCATTTAACTGTAGTGCAGAAAGAATAGCAACAAAAATGTAATCATTATGTACTCTGATACATAGATAACACATAGTACATAATATAAGTGAAAGAATCATAATGCAAACACAGAAGAAATGCTTCATTAGAAAACAGCAAACAAATATTATTCTTAGTACTGAAGTTAACCAGAATACTAATGAATCTTGGGTGAATGATTAAATAATTCATAATTACTCATTAATGCAACTCTGATCATTAAAAAGATGTTCGTCAATGGATTTACAGGAAGCCACTATCAAATATAACAAAGGAAATACACACCAGATGTAAAATAGATGACTGGGACTTACCAGAAAGAAGACACAAGTGCATAACAATATTTGTCAAGCAACAAAACCCACATGGAAGAAGTACACCAGCTTATGGGACCAAGAGATACCATAGGGATCAATTATCAGGTTTCAAGAACTAATAATCATAACATTATATGCTCACTTTCCTGATATGATCGCTGATGACAAATATATACATTAGCAAATGTGGTGAAGAAAGCTGATGGTGTCCGGCTATCAGAAGATGACGTCTGTGGTTTTAAAGACATGAAGGTGAATCAGTGGCCATCTAGCTAAAAAGCAACCCACATGGAAGAAGCATAACAGTATGTATGACCACGAGATGTCAAAGGGATCTGGTATCAAGCATCAAAGACCTAAAAGATATATCATTATTAGTGAGGGGTATTTCAGATCGGGGACACAAAACCCATCAATAAGTGAAGAGACATCCTCTTACAGAGGGGTTATAGGGAGGAGATGAGCCAGTCTAGGTGCAGTGTAGTAGCAATGAAATGTTCTCAAATGCTTCCTCCCACCAACTATCATTATCCCAATTCTGCCCACCTGATTTGGCTAGACCAGGGGATGCACCTTGGAGTTGAAAACATGGATTTTAGGATAGATAATCTCTTGAGACTAGTAGGGAGAGGTTACACTTGAAGGGTTAAGGGATGGTGGAGTAGAAAGGGGAAACAAATTTCTCAGATCTGCATGTGACCTCCTCTCTGGGGTGTGGACAATGGGGGTGCAGGGAGGAAGTGAGTGAAGTGACATTATACAGTGTAAGCTATGAAGAGGTAACAATTTGTAAGTTATTGGAAGTTCATGGAGGAGAAGGGGGGAGGCAAAATATAGGAAATTGGAAATAAAAAAATAAAGAACTAGAGGAAAGGGGAAGAGGAGCTTATGCTGGAGGTATTCAAGTAGATAATGTAGATGAATGTAGCAACATGTATACAAATATGCTTAATACAAATGATGTATTAAATGTATTAATTGATGTATTAAATGTATGAGCCCCCAATAAAACCAATGTTAAAAAAATTCTATGGATCACAATGATCTGATTCCATTGTGCATTGAATGATAATGATCCAAGGACCAACATGATAGCTAAAGACAGAAATATATTTGATAATTGACTCATTATAAAGACTTTACCGCAATTAAAAAAAAAGATTTGTCTTAGATCTTGATGACATCTACTGATATATGTGTGCCTTCCTTTAATGTAGAAATACATTAAATTCACAGGAAACACCTTAGTTATATGATTTTAGAAAGTAACAAGGGCGAGATACAGTGAGACAGAATTTTAGAGAATGACAAAATGGACAAGGAACTAATCTCAAAATTCTATTGAAATCTACAACACTTCATTAAGAAAGTGAATCAGTCAATTTATAAGTGGGAAAAGCATATGAGCAGACAGTTCACTAAAGAAGACATCCAAATTTCCAACAAACAAGAAGAAATCCTCAAGATCACTAATCAGCTGCAAGACACAAAATAAAACTACAGTGAGATAGCAATTTAAACTGACAAGGAGAGCCTACAGAAGAATTGGGACCTTTATATGCTGCTGTTAAGATTGCAATTTGCATAACCTCTGTGGAAAGTGATATGTTGCAACATCAAGCAAATAGAAATAGAAATTTCATATGACCCAGCAATATGTCTTCTGGATATATATCCTGTGGAAGTTAGAATACTAACAGAAACAGACATGTGCACATTCACATTCAATGAAGCACAGTTCATGGTAGCAAAAAGATGGAAACAACCTAAATTTCATTGGTAGGAGAATGACTAAAGAAACTTCTGGGGCTGTGCCCCGGTGGCATAGCAGTTGTGTATGGGACTGAGACCCACTGGGTTGGCAGTTCAAATTCAGTAGCAGCTCTCCAGGAGCAAGGCTGGCCGCCTACTCCCACCAGAGGGCAGTGATGCCAACAAACAAACACAAAAAAAGAAACTTCTGTACACACACACAGAGGAATACTCTGCATTCCTAGAAATACAATGAGGAAAAGATGAAGTAGTTCCAGGCATGGATGGGTCTGGAGAACATTATCCTGAGTGAAATTATCTAAGGCCCAAAAGACAAATATATGAGACCACTGTTATAAAGAGGAAAAGTAGATAAATAAATAAATGCTTTCATACCCAAGAGAATGGACTTTGGGGTGATAAGGCAAAGGACTAGGTTGTTCACAGGTGCGAACTGGGGTGAAATGCAAGCAAGTAATCCACAAGAGGAAGGAGAAGTCAAGGAACTAGTGAAGGGAGATTACGAGGAACCTGATTCTTAATTTAAACTGTTGAATGAGTAGCTGATCATCTGAAATGTAAAGCCCCACCTTATTTAGAATAAAAATAGTTACAAAATCAATAACAGTGGCTTGTTTTTGATGGCATCTTGAAGGGGTCAAAGAAAGCAAGCAGAATCAGAACTCTTCCATCTCTGTAAAGAAGATGATGTCTGCAAATATATCATGAGAAAGTCCCTCGACTAAGGTGGCAAGACACCAAGGAGAAAAGCACCCCAAATTTAGCATCTTTGATTCCACATGTTTCGCAACACAAAGGCCAATGCATTGTTCTGAAGCAACATGGCACCAAGGAAAATAAGTGTGAGGCTGTCGAATATGCCAAGTTTGGGCTGCGAGAATGATGGAGTCCAAAGAAAAATGTCAGAAACAGATGAAGGCTGTCCTCTAAGAGTTTCTACCTCTAAGACTGAGTCTAGACAAATAGATTCTTAAGAGTGTCAAATAAATGAACTCATCCATTAATTGAATACATAAAAATATGTTCATAGGGAAGAAAACAAATCAGCATATGTACTTTTTTCCTTCTCTTCTATTTTTTCAGCTTCATGAGGTTATTGAAATTCTGTATTCTTGACAAGAAGCACAATAGAAAGGTTACATCATTAATATTTCATTTATAATCACAGAAGAAAAACAAAGTAGACTTAATGTCCATAAAAATCAGTGTAGTTCTAAGCCAGATGGAAGACTGTTCACCTACTGAGTCAGCTGGACCATTTCCTGCAGTATTTGGTTTTGCCAAATTCTCCTGAAGATACCTACATAGCCAACTAATTAGTGTCTTAGATGTTAAAACATCAGAGCATGGTATGATGTTTGTGGGGCACTTTCCATATTGTCTCCATAAACCTAGCAGATATTTAGAAAAAGGGACAAGTGACTAAAACAAAACAGTTTGTAAAAAAATAATAATAAGCATTCTTATTATGTCAGGTTTCCAAATTTTTCTATTAAATATGCACACACATTGCAACATTAAATCATTTGAACTATCATCATATTTAATATCCTACTGTTAAAAGATTTTAAAAATGTCAAATACTATGTAAATAAAAAATACACTGCATCTAAAAATTTGCTTTAAATACAAAGTAGCTAATTTAATATAATAATGTGGTTTTATCTGAAGCCAGTAACTAGTAATACAGTTACCGATGTTCAAACATATATGAAATTAAAAATTCTGTTTATGTGTATCTGTTTATGTATATTTTATTTGAAACACTCAAGAAAAAAATTACAGGAATGTATGGTTAAATAGGATTATATATTACATGCTATGTGAATCTATGCTTTATTCTTTATAAATATACATGGAACATTTATTTTATTATATATTTCTGTGAAACCCTTTTTTAATGGCTATGAGAAAAACCATGTATTATGAAGCAATAGCAAAGAGCAGTTATTTAAAAATATACATTTATGCACATATAAAGCATTTATAATTAAGATATTAAGGTAATTCGACCTTTTTATTATGATAAACTTATTGTGAATAACAAATTTACACATATTTATTTTCTCAAATAATTTATCAAGATAAATACCTTGGATGAAGAATTAGGAGATCACATAGCACACATTTCTAATAAATACTGGAAAAAATGACTCCTAGGATGGTCTTTCAATCTGTATTCTCAGCAGCAATAATTTTGAACAAGGATGTGTCACTAACTTTATGGATACTAGATGCTGTTATCCCTCTGGTTCCTTGAGGCTTCTTCAACCACCACGCCCCACCCCCGAAATCCCCTCCCTGTGCACTCACACACTATCATGACCTCAGTCCTGCCTTTCACTGTGGGCTGGACTGGAGCATGTGCACAGGCCCAGACAAGATGTAAGAGCTCAGAACACACAGAATCCAGGAACAGGATTGTAAGTAGAGACTAAGGAAAGCAGGGGGAAGGTGGGGAGTATCTGGGGAGGAGGGGAGTCAATCACAATGTGGACACATAACCACACTCCCACACCCCCACTAGAGGATGAAAGACAAAAAACATGCAGGAAGAGAGATGGTAGTCAGTGTAAGATATGAGAACAATAATAATTTATAATTATCAATGTGTCCCGATGGGGGGGGTGGAGAGGAGGTGATAGTAAGTGCTCAAGACAAAGTAAATATTTAGAAAATAATAATGGCAAAGAATAATGACAACATACATACAAATATGCTAGATACAGTTTATGTGTGGATTGTTATGAGAGCTGAAAGAGACTCCAATAAAATGATCTTTTAATAAAATAAAAATTTAAAAATACATAAATATAGCATCACAATATATCTATTTAAACTGAATACTATATTCCTTGGTGACTTTGAAGTAGAACTACCTTTCTTTCATGCTAATTTATATTATGATGCCTTTTGATTCTCTTTAAGGATTTTTATATCAGAATTTTATTTTATTCTTCCTATTTGGGGCACTGTTCTTTATCATTGGTGGTACATCTGGCTCAAGTTTTGACAATCTGTCCTTTGCCCTTTGCTGTTCAATGGTGTTTAATATTTTCTTGCTATAGGAGTGTGTGTGATTGTGTGTGTTTCTGATTTTAAGTATTTTATTCAAATCCAGGAGGATTTTTCTTGGACTTTTGGTTATGACAACAGTAATGCTGATTAAGTAGTAAGAACTTCAATGGTAAGAAAATATGAAAATACTAAAATAAGCAGTTTTTAGTAATTTAAACTGTATTCGCTAAAATTAAATATTTATTTTATTTGAACTAATTGTGTTCACTTGCTTAATTTCCAGTTTCTTTCTTTATTCTCATGGCTTGTAAATTTTTATATTGAAGTCATATTAGTCAACATGAGCTCTTCGCTCATCATTGCATTGTAATCTATCATCTGCTCTTATAAATGTTAACTTCTGCTGTGTTCTTATTGAGGTTCAGTGTCAGGAACTCGATTCCAGCCCGCAGCAACCTTGTGTTCAACAGGACAGATGCACTGCCCAGTCCTACTCCATCTTCACAATTGTTCCCCTTCTTGAGCCTATTGTTTAGAAGTGATGTCTATCCATTTCCTTGAGGACCTTCCTCTCTGTCCCATCCCCTCTGCTTTACGAAACATGACATCCTTCTCCAGAGAGTGGTCTCTCCTGACATGTCCAAAGTATCTAAGACTAAGTTGTACCGTCTTTACCTGCTAGAAACTTTGCCCAAGCTGATCAATATTTTCCTTTAAGCAGTACATATTACTTTCAATATCTTCAAATTGTATTAATTATTCTTAGTTTTTTAAAACTTCAATATCTAACTTTCACATGCATGTGATGTGATTGAAAATACTCTGGCTTAATGGTGCACATTAGAGATCTGTACCGCTGATTTAGCTAACGAAACTTATCGTTTGTTCACTTGATTGCTGATGTCATTAGCATTAATTAGGGATCCAGGCAAGAAAAAAAATCCTTGACAATTTCAAGCCTTTCTCCATTTATCATGATTCTACTGATCTTATTGATCCAGTCATGAGGATTTTGGTTTTCGCAATGAGTTGTAAATCCGCCATGAAGACTGTGATCTTTCATGTTCGTCAGCAAGGGTTTCAAGAGCTTCTTGCGTTGTTATAAGCCTTCCCTCAATCTTGATGCCACATTCTTCTTCAGGTGCACCAGTGTGGCAGTTACGTAATCAACTGTCACTCTGAGAAAGGGTTGGAGTCTAGCCTGTCAGCAGGGTCGCAGCTCAATGACCACATTCAGAGGTGCTAAGGAGATAAAATAGTTCACTGGAGGCCAGGCACATTCTCTCTCTTTGAGACATTCCTGTTAACAAGCTACATGGAGCTATGCTTATGGAGCCAGAGCCCTGGAGCTGGAGCAGCCACATGGAGACCCATGCCAGCATGGAGATGCTTCCACTACCACTGGATCCACAAGAATTTCCTCCAACTGACCTATGAATTTCCTGCATTCTGAATCACTGTATGTGTTGTATTAGTCCAAAGAGGGATTTACAGACTAGTATCAGTCATATGGGTTTATATTAGATTTATGGACTTGATCTGTATTGGGCTGGGATGTTTGTTCAATATGCAGTTACTCTTTATATAAAGCTTTTTCTTATACACAAAGGAGTGTCTATGAATTTGCTTCTCTAGTCCCCCCAGACTAACAAAACCAGTATCTCTGATTATTTGCCAAACATACAGATTGAATAAGTGTAGTGAGAGAATAAAACCCTGAAGTGCATCTTTCCTGACTTTAAAGTAGATAGTATTCCCTTGGAATGCACAGTAAAAGTGGCTAGCTTGAAAGAACAGAATTTATTTCTCAGAATTTAGGAAGTTAACATAGCAAGTCATTGCCTCAGTCATGTTGACTCATCTCTTATCAGTAGCCAGGGCATTGCTTAATTCCTTTGTTTATAGATGATCCACAAATGACCTCTGCCACTGTGCATTTTTCTGTGTCTAATGTGCTCATTTAATAACATAGAAGGAATTGTCAAACACTCCCTGTGATGTTATGCCAACATGGCCACAGAAGATTGGTGGGTCTGTTGTGATGGCACGGCCAATGAACACACGGGATGGATTGAGGGGCAGAGATGGGAAGCACTCAGCAAATCCCGCCCACTCTCTGACTTTCGGATATTTGGACCAGACAGCTGCCTTGTTCCTCCTGTGCCTCGACCTCCAAGCAACACTACCCGTGAGATACCTAATCGTGGACTGTGTTGCTGTGAGTTGAGGTTCCTTCAAGCCCTACTTTGCCATGCTCCTGGGATATACATCTCTTGAGCTGGGACTGTCGGACTCTGTCATCTGGCTGACTGTTGGCGACCTGCTCTGCTGTTTGCTGCCTGTGACCCGATAGCCTGAATTGCAACGGCCCTTGAGACTTGAAGGACTGCCAGTCTTCTAGCTGCCTCACGCAAGTGAGTTGCACCCAGCAAGTTGTACTGCTTTATAGATAGTTAATTGTTTCTTTCTTATCTTGTGTACCCTTCTCTCTATATAAATATATAAAGAGAATTCCTAGGGTCCTGGTTTTATTTCTCTAAGAGAACCCTGCCCGACACACTCCCTACGCAGGTGGTCATTATTGCTGCTTGCCACAGATTTGGTTCCGACTCCTAGCAACTCAAGGTACAGCAGAATGAAAAGCTGCTCAGACCGGCAGTGCTCTCACCATTGTTCTATTGCTGCAACCCCCTGGTTGCAGCCACGTTGCCTATCCTTATTGCCCTGGGTCTTTCTCTTTTAGCTGTCCCTCTACCTAGAATCTCAGGCTTGACGCACATCATTTTCTTTTTGATGCCTTCCAATTTTTTTTATAGATTTCTTATGTACACTCCCAGTTACAACTTTTAGTAGAGGTTTGCAGCTGTTTATTCTCATTTTGAAACAAGCGGCCTGCTCGGTTGAAGGGCCTAAAGACTTTACTCCATCCATTTCATTATTGTTGACTCGGCTTTGAAAAAGCAGCTCTTCCATAAGGATATTTTAGGTGCTATTCAGGCTCGAGAGTCTCACCTTCTGTCATCATCTCTGATAAAGTCTGGCTGTAAGTCACAAGGTTTCCTGATTCTGCCGTCATCCGTGAGGTTTTCAGTGGACAGCCTCTTCCTGCATAGTCTGTGGTTAGTCTGTAAGCTCTGCTGAAATCTATTCCACCTGGCTGGTAATGGAAACATCAGGGCATCGCTTCCAGAATTACAGCAGTGTACAAGTCACTGCACTAGACAACTGAGAGACAAGTGCTAGGATTGCCCTAACTTGGCATAACACTGTATTATGGGAACTATTATATTATATTGTCTTGCATTGTATTACACAGCTTAGAGCTCCAAAACTTACTGGGGAGAGGGGGCACACACAATTCAATCTATAAAACTAATTTGTGACATTTCAGATCTTTTTATTCTTTAATCTATTATATGTGCTTTACATTGATTATATGAATATATTTTTCCAAATTGAATCTTTTTTCATTCTTTGAAAACATTGGTTTTGTACAATTATAAATACATATTTAAATTGTAAGTCTGTATTATAATGGAACACCTAGAATCTTCAGTTACAGACTAGCATGTTTAATGTTTGCTCTTGCTTATATTATTATTAGAGATTATATTGTTTCAATTGACTTTTCTAATTAATTATATTTTAGGTATTGAAAAACTGCTGAATTTATTTATTTTGTTATTTATATTCATTTACTGAGTTAATATTAAACTTTACATAATGATCTTCAAATTTGAGGAAAATTTATAGTTAGAGAATTTTAAACACCTAATATTTAAGTTTAAAATTACTTCTAATATTTGCACTTATGATATTCATTTCCCATTTATTTTTAACTGATTTCTCCCATGTTTAAGTATCTGCTAGCCCTTTTATGTAATATTTCCTAATATAAGACATCTTTAATACTTCTTGATTTCCCAGAAACCTTTTCGCACTCTTTTGTCACAGACGCCTCTTACTGACTTCCATTTCATTTATACTTTCCATAGAGAATATTATCTAACTCATAAATATATTTATGCCACTCATTTAAAATAGTTATTGTGAATAAATTATAATATGCTGATATATACCAACTTCCACACTAATAAAATATCAAAAATTAGTATCTCCTGTTATTTTCAGCTAAATGAAATAAATTATCCCTTTCTTAGAAAGAGTGAAAACAATTTCAGAAACACGGCTGAAAATCTAGAAAATTTTTCCAATATCTGTTGTCAAAAGAGAATTGTTGAAACAACATTGATAATAAGGTCATTTTTCAGATATATTAAAATGTACTAAATACTTCAATAGTCAGAAATCATTGAATCAAATATTAAACCATACTCAAATTTAGAAATTTTCATACCCTTGCATTAAAATCTGAATGATTCCTATTTAAATGAAATATTTATTTCATTATAGAATGATTATTACACACAAAAGAAATTTAATGAGCATAAAATTTGCCATTAAAATTAAAATAAGTGGTAGAAGGGAGGAGATTTAATATTTTAAATCTATATCAGAAGCAGTGAAGCATGATCTGAAATCCCCACAGCTGTTCCACACAAGAAGGAAACAAAAGAGATCAGCAATGGAAGTCAGGCCAAGCCACAAAGATTCTGAGGAGCCCCCAAAATAGGTTTTAGGCTAGAAGGAGGAGTTCCCAGAATCCCCCAGGACCAGTGAGGAGATAGTCATAAAAATCAGCAAAAACCTGGACTTATGTAGGCTTTATGGTTTTTTGCTAGTTATTATTTTTTTGTCTTTTCTCTCTTTTTTATGCAATCTTTTTCTCTGTTTTATTGGTTTGCCTAACTAACTAAAATCGTCATGGGGATCATCTATCCTAAATTTCCCATGTTTCCAACTTCCCTGTACATCTTCTGGTCTAGCTAGATTTATGTGGTAGAATTAGGATAGATGATCCATCAAGACAAGTAATAGGAGTGGTAATACCAGGAGAGTGGAGGGATGGGGGAAGAGAAAGGGAGAACCAACTTCAGGAATCTACATATAGCCTCCTCTCTGGGACATGGACACAGGGAAGTGAGTGTTGGGACACATTGGACAGTGTACAGCATGAAAATAATAACAATTTGCAAATTACTAAGGGTTCAAGGGGGGGTAGGAAGGGAAATATAGGGAGCTGATACTGGGGGCCGGGATGGACAGAGGATGTTTTGAGAGTGATGATGACAAAAAGTGTGTAAATGTGGCCTGCATACAATTGATGTATGTATGGATTGTGATGGGAGTTGTATGAGTCCCCAATAAAATGATTCATTAAAATAAATAGTCATGGGGAGCAAGCTTGAGCACTGATGGTTCAGATGGACTTGAGAAGAGGAGGACATGGAGCTGGGAAGCTGTAAGCAAACAACGCCACAGACAGGGGAATAACTAGGGAATTAAAATCAACAATGAGGAGGACATAGAGATCCTGGTGGTGTTGGAGCAACAGCAATCTAGCTGAGAGGAATTACTAAGAGGCAGAAAGGCAAGAATGATGGCGGGGCAGGAGGATGGTCAAAGGAAACAGGACTGATGTCGGAAACAAAGCTATGGATAGAAGTATGAGCATTGGTGTGTACATATGTAAATACATTAAATCATAAAGATAGAGCTATGGGTCAATGTACAAATATTTATATGTCAATACATTGAGGTAGTGGATGGACCTTGGGTCTCTGCTCAATCCCTGTTTCAACAAAAGAAAAAAATTATTGTAACAACCTGGCATTCTATATGCTCACCCTCTAGGCAAGATCTCTGAAGACAAAATAGTGCATCAGCAAATGTGGTGAAGAAAGTTGATTGTGCCACTTATTAAAATATATAGCATCAGGGTCTTAACATCTTGAAGTTAAAAAAAAAACCCAAACAGTCATTAGCAGAGTATCAACAAACGCACATGGAAAAAGCACATCAGCCTGTACACTCATGACGTGACAATGAAATCAGCTAACACGTATCAGAATACCACAAAAAAGCATATTGTTGAGAACAAGGGTGGGAGGAGGAAACAGAGATCCAAAATAACTTTATGATAGAATTTTGTATTAGCAATCACTTCTTCGTTGCAAATACTATTTTTTTTGAAAAGGCTATACATCATATACACATGAATATCACCAGCTGAAATGTATAGGAATCAAACTGACTACCTATTTGCCAACAGAAAATGGAGTAGCTCAATATCAACACCCAAATTAAGGCAGGGCTGACCACAGAACCCATCACCAGTCGTTCATCTGTAAGCTTAGCTTGACGCTGGATAAAATGTAAAAGTCTCTGAGAGCCAAAATCTAACTGGGACCCGATCTCTCCTGAATTTTTAGAACATCTTAAGGGAAGATTTATTCATTGAACCCTAAAACCAGAAGACCTGAGGGATGATATGAAGAACATGATAGATGGTCATTAAAAAGGAAGGGCATATAGAGAATAGCAAAATGGATGTCAGATGAGACTCTGAAACCAGTTCTTCATCCCCAAACAGCTAAAACAAAGGGAACAAATAATGAAGTAAAAACCATGAAGAGAGGGCTGAGCCCCACTGACATACGTGGTTGAGTGTGGGACTGTGGCCCGCTGGCTTGGCAGTTCAAATGCAGTGGCGGCTCTTAGGAGCAGCACTGGGTAGCACCCATGACCACCAGAGGCAGTGATGCACCCCCCCCCAAAAAAAATGAAGATGAGAATACTTTCAGAACACAACTCAATAAAATAAAATAAAATATTATAATAGAAAGCGTGTGAAGACTTGAAGTTAGGAGGTTAAAAAGAGCATGCTCACCATATCCAGTTAAAAGAACTAAGAAAAAAAATGCAAACTTCAAGTTACAAGATTGGAAGAATCTATGGGAAACTATTGAAAGATGCAGGAAGCGTCAAAAGAAAGTGGATAGGATACAATATGAGTCATTTTACTAAAAATAAGGAGTTTCTCTAGGTGTAGTGGTTACGCTTTAGGCCAGTGGTCAGCAATATTTTTTTCAAGTGGGTCATTTTTATATTGTTTTTCACAAAAATTTTTGCTAGTGAATCATATCACTTTTATTTTAGGTTGTGCATTACCTTAGAATACAGAGGAAAACCTTTTTTTTTTTTTTACAGATGGGGTGACCCAATATACCTTAAATATAGAACTACAAATGTATTATCATCAAATCTATATTTACAACTTGAAAGAAATCATAAAATGTTAGCAGAAAAGTAAGCACCATGTAAATAAAATAAACTTCTATTTAATTAGGAACATTTAATCATTTTAATGGCATCCTTGATGCTGTTTCATTATCCCTGTAAGGTTTGAGATATATGGGTGACAATTCACTGTTTTTAAAAGAACACATGATTCTAAATTTTCGTTAGCTAGCCTATTTAGCAATGAATTGAGAATGGATTAGCTGGAACCAAAAGCTAAGAGGAAAGCAAAATCAACTTTATCAAAGAAAACTTGGAAGGAAGTGATGCCCAACACGTAGCTGTCATGCTTACATGATTTCTATCAGTGTCTTTAAGTTGTCTTCTTAAAGCCTTGAGCTTGTCCATATTGCTGGGTTTTTGAAGTTATTTGACTCCATAATCCAGACTTTCAATTTCAAGGAAATTAAAACATTTCAGGTCC
>PVJH01033865.1:0-21152 GCA_004026705.1 Nesogale talazaci | reverse complement strand
GCTGAGCAAGGGGACCGTGGGCTTGGGGAGGACCCAGACTGCACAGGTAGAGCTGATTTGGTTGAAACACAAGTTCACTTCAGTTCCCTGCCTGGGTGCTAGGGACCCCAAATCACACCAGCTGCTGACCAAGGGGCAGATAGGGCCCAGGAAAACAGGAAAAGGCAGGCTGGAGGCTGCTCCGGAGAGCCGGGGAAGGCTTCCTGCAGGAGGAGTTGGAGCTGAGCCAGGAGGGGTGCTGGAGGAGATACAAGGTGGGGGGTTGGGGTGGAGAACAGCTCTTGATAGATGGGGTTGGTATGGTCCCAGCTTCCAGCCATCTATGGCTGGTTGAGTGGAGGTGCCTTGATCTTGGGGAGGGTTTGGAGGAGCAGATGTAGCAGGGAGGTGACAAATTCCCTTGTGGTCACTGAGGGTGGTGAGCCTCTTGTTGGGTGTCCAGGAGGCCACTGGGCACACAGGTCTTGAGCTGGGGCCGGGCAGAGACAGAGTTGAGCTTCATTAGGATGTGGGGGTAGTTGAAGTGCCAGGATTAGTGATGTTGCCCCAGAAGTGGGAGGGCTCAAGAGAGCCTGGCAGAGGGCAAGGTTCCCAGTGTCGGCGGAGGGTGGAGCAAAGCCCCATGGATTTACCCCTGGCCCTGGGATTGGCGAGGAGGGTCATGGCAGAACTCAAGGACAGAGGGCAGGACACCAAAGGGAGGCAGTGGAGACCTGAGCGTGGATGACTTCTGGAGCAGGGTGGGTGAGATGGAGAGAAAGGCAGGGTGCCGATTGGAACGGAGTGGGAGGGGCTGGGGAGAGACTCAAAGTAAAACCCAGCCAGGCTGCCCTGGAGTCAGCCTGACTCAGAATGACCCACAGAACAGACGCGAGCCGCCCCACACGGGCTCCAGGCTGCATGCAGCCTTGCAGAAGCAGGCTGCCACGCCACAGGGCTCACACACAGGCAGAGACGCAGGCCTGTTTGATTGGAGGCAGGCAGACGTGAGGAGGACCAGGGAGGGAGAGATGCTCCCATATAAACGTGCTAGCCGCCCTGGGTGACAGGGGCCTTTAGGGGAGGCTTTTCCTGGTGGACTGTTTGTGGAGAGCTGAGGGTAGGGTGGGCATCTTTGGCCCTCAGTCCCATGTCAGTTCTGCTGCAGGCCTTCACCTTCTGGTCTGCAGCGTGGGAGCAGCCACTGTGGGAGGGCCAGGCCCTCACCCGGCCTCGCCTGCGAGGCAAGACGCCCCATAAACCCAGAGCCTGCTCCTAAACCAGCTTCCAGGTCAGCAGCTGAAGCTCTCGCAGGGTGGCGGCGGCTGTGGCATCATCCTCAGGTGATTTTTATGTCTCCAGAGCTGGCATGCTTCCAACACACAGGCCTGAGATGATCAGGACCTCTCCTTCAGCCTCCTTCCCCCGAGGCCACACCCTGGGAAGTGCTTCCTTTGGGTCTAGCCTCAGTCTTTCCTGCTGTGTGCTCCCTCCCGGACTGACAACTCCACCAGGCTTGCTGTGGGGAGCTGAGTCCATCAGCGGGAGCGTGTGAGTGGCGGCCAGTGTTTTTACAACTTGTTTTCATTGAAGTTGGTTTGAAGTCTTCCCTGCATTCCCAGGATGTCGGACCCGCCCTGGTTCACAGGGATTGACCAAAACAGGGTCTGAGCCAAGGAGAGGAATCTGAGGACTTACTCATCCTTTGGGCCATGCAGTTTCTCAGCCTCTCCTTCCAATTAACAAAACATGAGCAAACAAACCAATAGCAGCAGCTAGGATAGAGAACAGGGAAGATATGGCAGTCAGAGATGAAAACAGACGCCGGGGCCGTCTGCAGTGGACGGAGGGGTGGGGCAGACAGAGCTGGGGTCTGTCTGCAGTCCCAGGCAGCTGGCGGGTCTTGCTGGGCTGCTTGCCTGATAGGGGATTGTTAGTGTGTCAGTCTATCGCCGGGGGAGGGAGGTGGGGGGGCGGGGCCGGCGCTCCATTTCTCTGTCTCTGAAGTAAAAGGATGAATGACACCCACCTCAGGGTCTGCGTGACACTGGTGGGTAAGGGTGGTTTTAAAAAGCAGCAACAGGGCTGAGCCCCAGTGGTGTAGTGGTTCTGCACGGGACTGCGGCCCACAGGGTTGGCGGTTCAAATCCAGCAGCAGCTCTCCAGGAGCAAGTCTGGGCCTCCTACTCCCACCAGGGGGCAGCGATGCCCACACACACACACACACACACACAAAGCAGCAACAAGATCCAGCCAGCCACAGATGGGGTCAAAGTAGGTGCGGAAAGACAAGGAGCGGGCTGAGCCCCGGTGGCACAAGTGGTTGAGTGCGGAACTGCAGCCTGCGGGCTTGGCGGTTCAAATCCAGCAGCGGCTGGGTAGTGCCCATGGCCACCAGAGGCAGTGATGCCCACAAAAAAAAGAAAGAAAGAAAGACAAGGAGGACAGCAAGCATGTCGTCCGGAGCCCAGGCCCATGTAGGAGACCTTGGGGTGTCTAGCTGCGCTGGGGAGACTGCAGGTCCTCTCAAGCAGGGAGGGTGCAGACCTCCCACCTACCAGCTCGGGGTGGTGGGGTCTCTGGCAACCTGAGTGTGCCAGCAGAACTCTTGTGCTGACTGCTGGTAAGGAATGAAGCTCTGAATGCTCAGAAACAGCAAAGGGGATTAGGGGGGTGGTGTGTGTGTGACTACAACACTGCCAGTCTTCCCCTGAGGACCAGTGTGTGTGCCCCCTCGGTGTGGGAGAGCGCGTGGGCTGCAGACTCCTCAGACCTGGCCGGCAGGAGCTCTCAGGAAGCGATGCTGTGCTCCTGGGTTGGAAAGGGAAAGTGGCAGAGGGGTACCTCAATCCCTCACTGCTCCCCCAGGCCCAGGTGTGGGTCTCTCTCAGCTTCCAGACACCGAGGCCCCCAGAGCTCCCTGCACACCCCTCTTCCACCACCAAGACCCACCTAACCTAACCCTGTGCTTCCCCAGAAGATGTCGCTTCCAGTCTCCTTTGCAACTCAGCTAGGGCCTGCCCTAGCCCTCCAGTGTCCTCTGGTGCCCTGCTGTAACCCCTCCCGGTGCGGTCTACCTCTGTCCTCTCTGCTTGGCCAGCCCAGAAGGTGTCGCCTGTTTGCTGGGTAATAATGGACAAATTGCTTTACCTTCTGGCATCAGCTATGCCAAACAGACCAGGGCCCCAGAGGCAGTGAGTGGCCAATGGGGAGATCAAGGCCTTGTGGCCCACCAGGCACCTGGGTTGGCTGCTTTTTTTGTCGTCTTCTTCTTGGTCTTTTCTGCAGCTCCGCTCACTGTGTTTGTGCGCAGGGCTTTCTCTGTGGAATTCCCTGGGGTGACCGGATCCCCATGCCGGTCAGCATGTCCCAGGGAAGAACAAGCACACATTGTGTTTCCAGGTGGTGCTGAACAAATTGTGGGAGTCAGATGATGTCGTCAGCTAGATTGGTCCTGTGGGAACCTGCCCCTGTGATGTCACCTGGAACGTGACTCACAGTCCGGCTTCCCCACTCAGCTCTCTCTACTTGGCCGCACTCTCTGGTCACCTAGCCCCCCAAGAACACATGGACCTGCGTTCTGGTACAGACTCAGTCCTCTGTGGTCCTCTTGGCGTGTTTGTGACCGGTGACCTCCCCTCCTTGGTACTTCTGCTTCCAATCAAAATGGTGGATTAACCTCCCCACTCTCCCCTCCCCCCACCCCACACACAACTGCCATCGAATCAACTCCTGCTCACAGTGATCCTGTATGGCGTTTCTGAGATGATAAACAGTCTCATCTTTGGTGTCTAACCTACAGCACCACCAGGGCTTCTTAAGCCGCCATCGAACATCAGATGATTTCCACAGGATATGAATCCCTGTTCACCACAGTGGATGCCCAGAGAGGGGAAGTGATTTGTCCATGATCACACAGCAAAAAGGCAGAGGTGAGAAGGTCAGGACCTGCTCCCAGCCCCTCGAATCCAGGGCCTATAATAGCATCCCAGTGATCAGGATGATCTAACTCAGCCAGGCTCCAGAGTGCGTGGCCACGCTAGTTAGCTCGCTGGACAACCATTGATGATGGAACGCCTCCTGGGTTGGGTTTCTGTGCACACAGAGACCTGGCACTTCGTTGTGTCCAGTTCACTTCCAGGCCTTTGCCCTGCCCTGCCCCCAGGCCTGAAGGACCCTCAGACCCCAGGGCGATGGTGTGCATAGGAGAGTGGCCTCAGAAGAAGAAGCAAGGTGCTGTAATGTCTAGAGCCGTCCCAGCTGGGCTGGGGTACAAATAGAGGGAAAGGAGCCTGCTTGTTCATGGTATTTGTTGCTGCTGCCTGTGGTGGGTCCAGCCCTGTGCTCGACGGGGGAGGTTGCTTTGATCCTCTAAGAAAGCGCTTCCCCACCCCAGGCTCCTTTTTGTTCCCCGGCACTCCCCGTATTTCTGTCTGTACCGCTAGACCCTGGGTGGAGCCCTGTCTATCCTACCGAGTCCTCATTAGTGACTAGATTTACGGTCCGGCAGCTGGGCAGACTGGGGAGTAGACAGAACGTGGAGTGCTGACTCTGCCACTCACTAGCCGTGCCGGTGGACAGACACTGGGAACCGTCCTCGCCTCCAAAGTGCAGCTGTGGGTGGGACACACACCTACCACCGTTCCAGGCGAGGGCTGCGAGTGGGAGAAGGGGTGCGTGTGGAGGGTATGGCTAGCCCCCACAAAGGGTGGTCTCCAGTGCTGCACCGGGCTGAAGAAAGCACTTGCCTCTCCTCCCCCCCACTGCACCCACCCAGCCCTTCCATGTCCCGCTCACTGCATGTCCCAGACAGTTGCAGGAGAAGGGAGCCTAGATCTGCAAATAAGCCTCCTTCCACTCCCTGCCTCCCTCCCCCATCTGTTTTTCTTTAAAGCCTCGTTGCCATTGAATCAAGTCTGACTCACTGCAGCTCTGCAGGACGGAGTAGAACTGTCCCTGTGGGTTTCCCAGACTAACGCTCTATGGGAATGGAAAGCCTCATCTTTCTGGTTTCAAACTGCTGATTATGTGGTTAGCAGGTCAACACACAACCATGACACCACCAGGACGATATAAAAGAGCACTTGGCCCAAGTCAGTAGTTCAGGGGAGGGCAGGCCAGGTATCTGTCATGGTTTATGTTCGAGGCAGCCATCTGCAGCAGGCTCCAGGACCCCACCGATGTGTGTACACAGGCCCATCCCTGACACACACATAGAGGTCCTCATCAAGGTCAAAGACACTGACGCCCCCCCCCCTCCTGTTGGCACCATGGTAAAGCACTCAGCTGCTAACCCAAGGGCTGCCAGTTCAAGTCCATCTCTCGGCTTCCCAGGGACAGACACTTGGCAGATGGGCTTATGGAAGGACAGGCAAGACAGCCTTAGGGGACACGTTTCGCACCTTGGAGCCCGCTGGACAGCACCTAACATCGTCGGACGTCCAAAGGTTATAGCGCCAACCAAGAAATACCTTCCTAATGTAAGTCATGGTTGTACATGCCTGACGGCAAATTGCCAAAGAGGACAGGGTTTGTTGATTCTTTCACATGTCAGGGTATTTGCTTGACAGGCTGGTGGTGTTTAGATGGGTAATAAAACCTGTCACTCACATCTTATTACATATTCTGGAGTCATCTTTGTTGTATCGGGACTGCTAATTATGTCGATGTCATCAAGATTTTCGTCTCTTCATCTCCCGTTGCTACGGGTCTGAATTTGACTAGCAGCCGCGGGTTGGGGTTTGGGCTTCATCCAGGTTTCCCATCGTCTGTGACCTGTTGACAGGAATGGCCTGCAGGGTTGAAATGCAAGGGGGCCTTTAGTGGAAGTGTGTTGAGTCTGAATATGTTTTCATCAGAACTGCAGCTTCGACTGAGTGTGAGCAACGGGAAGTTCCCTCTCCTGGAAGTCTCCATTTTTGTGAAAATCACACACTTCATAATTAGGGAAAACGATTTTAGAAGAAAACGATTTCTGCAGAGATGAAATATCACTTTCCTCTGAGGCTCTCCACTGTGGGGTCGTCCCTGCCCCTCTAGTTGCCGCTGGAGAGAGTTGGGACCAGGCTTCCTGCGACATGACTATGAGCAACAGGAATGGTTACACAGGACAAGATGTACCTCAGCCACCACCTGTGATTACGGTGAGCGTCACACTCATTTGTGAGTATTTTTAGGACCTGGACTGGAACAGGCAGGAAAGAATCAACAAAAAGAATGCTCAGATTTCTGGGAAATGGATACTCTGTTATGCAAGGAACCATTACGTATTTGCTGTCTAAAAGAATGAATTCGACAAATTGACTTCACCCTTAAACTTTAAAATTTTTTTGCCTTTCAATCCCCTTCTCCCCTCCCTCCTGCTGCTTGTTGCCCTCTACCCCAAAACTGCCCAGCTCCCAGCATCTCGGAGACCCACCCCAAGACCACAGAGCTCCCTCACCTGTCAAATGTACGCCTTTGGGTCTTCAAGCTCGGAGATAATGGAGGTCTTCCCTGGGACGTGAGGGTGGCTGGCTCAGGAGAGGGGCATTTGGGATGATGCGCCACGTTTGAAACCACGAGGTGCTCTCTCTTCAAGGCACACAAGGGCGGGGCACCTTGGGCTGGAATGTCAGCCGGGAATCTGACACCGCTCATCCCCTCACACGTGCATGTGTCCACCGAGTAAAGCCTGACGTTGGTGGTGCACGGTTTCAAATCCTCACGGGATCCAGACTTTCTAAAGCCATGGGTGCCGGGCGACCCCGGAGCCACTGCCTGGAGGTGATTGTCTTCGTTTACTCATGTTAGTTTTAGAAATGGAGGGTTCTAGAATGATGATCCGAGTGCAGGGGACAAAGCAGACTGGTTTTCCATCCAGCAGTTCCTGCGCATGCTGCGTGGTGTGGTGGATTGTAGCAGCGCCCTGCCCGCTTCCGCTCAGTGCTTCCCATGCCCGTCTGTCCTCCCGTTCTGTGCCCTACCTTCTGAGTTGTGTCCCAGGGTGCACCTGCCCCTGGCCTCCTGGGGGCTGCCGGCCTCAGGGGTGCTGCCCCTGAGGTTGCTCATCACCTCATCCGTCCGTCTGTCCGTGTCTTGTTGGGTGAAGGTCAGTCCCCTGGGGAAGGCTCAATTCCAGGTTTGGAGATTTCCAGCCCTCCTATCGGGGTTCAGCCAGTTCTGTCAGACCCCAGAGTGAGGATGGAGAGCCGTTGGGCTTGTGGTCACAAGAGACCAGCCCCTGCAGAGGGGCATCGTGCTTGGTGAGGCAGGCGGGTGGTGGGCAGAGGAAGACCCTTTAGAAGATGGACTGACACAGTGGTGGTTGCCAGGCACCCCGGTCCAACAGGGCTCTGAGGGTGACGTGGGTCTGGGCAGGGTTTCCGTCTGTGGTAGATGAGCCTCTGAGGTTCGGAACAGATTCGGTGGTGTCTGACTGCAACCACCTGCAGGCCAGTCCAGCCGCTATGTTTCACGCTGCTAAACTTCACGAGCTGGGTTTCTCCCATGCGGCACAGGGCACTCTGCTAGGACCCCTTCCAGAATGGTCGGCAGTGGTAGCCAGGCACCACTTAGTTCTTCGCCGAGGGTCCCAGAGGTTTGGGTTCATGAGGCCCTCCCATCCTCTGGTGTATTGTTTCCTTTTGTCTTCGATTTCCCTCACTTTTCTTTGACGGGGGGAGAAATCGAGCCTTGAGGTAGCTTTTTTTAAAGCCCGAAACCTGTGAATCCAAGACCCCGAAGTCTTCTTCAAATCAAACAAAAAACCCACTGCCATCCGTGTGATTCTGACTCTCGGGGGTCCTGAGGGGACAGCATGGAACTGCTCTTGGGGTAAAGAGACCAGACAGTCCCGACTTGAAACAATTTTTCCCGCATCCCGCTGCGTTTTTAAAACGTCCTGATTTTTGGAAGGAATGCATGACAAGCTAAGGCATGGCGGGAGAACAGGAAGGGAATAGACCCCCTCTACCACCCCACCTCCTCCCCACCCCCGGTCAGTGGTGTCCCGCTTTACCCATGTTAAATCTGGTCACTTTATCTTGGGGGCTTCTGAGCCTGTCAGTGTTTGTGGGGTCAAACAGCCCCATCTTTCTCTGTTGGAGCCTCTGGTGGGCTTGGAGCACTCACTTTGTATTTAGCCCAATGCTGATGCCCCAGTGCCTGTCACTCCTGCCACTGTATCGGTTCCAACTCACAGTGACCCACCGGAGCCAGCTGGAACGGCCCCTGGGGGGTTCTGGAACCGTGAATCTATGCAGGAGTAGAAAGCCTCATTTCTCCCTGGGGTTGGCTCGTGGTTTTGAACCGCCGACCCTGTGGTTAGCCACCCAGCGTGTAACTAGGACCACCACAGGCCCCCGTAGTCCGGCTTCATGAGTGAAGACTGTGCTTTGAGCATCGTGTGCTCTTCGAGGTCCGTCGATCCCAGATCCAGGTGGCAGACAGGAGGCTTAGAGGGCAGTGGGTTCGCGCTCCCTGTGGAGGAATGACTGGGAGCAGGAGGCAGCCAATGGCTGCACCTCTGGAAGAACCTAATCATTGTCGGGACAGGGTGCACGTGGACACGATGGAGTGTGTTTCCAACAGCACCATGGCGAAAGGAACGATTCAAAGGAGAAAATGCAAAGCAAAACCCTGACACCTCCTATATTTGAGTTCTCCGGTCTTCACGTTGCAGTTGCCCTGCCCCTGAATCTACAGTTGAGGGTGGCTAGGCTGAGAAAGGGGCCCTGGCCACCCACCACCACAGGCTGCTCTCACTCAGCGTGGGCAACCTTGGCATGTGGAGTTCCAGGTGAAATCTGCACAGGTGTGCGCTCTCCCTGTGGGCTCCTGCCCTCGTCCCCTGGCACCAGCCACCCCCTGCCTGGGACCCTGCAGGGATCTCTGTTCAAGAGCCACTTCCTGCTTGGAGCCCGCACTTCCTCTCAGTGACTCACAGGCTCCCCCTGCCCGGTGCTAGAAAGCCAGGGTGGGGGTGGGTGCAGACAGGCCTAGACCATGTCCTTCCCCCCACCCATCCCCGCCCTCCCTGCCAGCCACCTGAGAGGCTCTGAGACTGAGGTACCCCATGACCAGTGAGCTGATTCTGACTTTTGGTGGTTTTTTGGGTCAGAACAGTTCCTGAGACTGTGATGTTGACTGGCACAGACAGCCCCGTCATTCTCCCCCTGGCCGGCTGGTGGATTTGAACTTCCGGCCTTGTGGCTAACAGCCCCATGCTTGTGTCAGCTAATGTTCACCTTCTGGTGAACATCTCGCTGAGCCACCAGTGCTCCTTGGGACTGGAGGTCAGAGATGGGAGAGAGAAGGCTGCTGCCTGTTCTCTGTGACCCCTCCTGTCCCCAACCTGTAAAGAACAAGAGAACCTGAAGGGCATGGTGGGAGGCCTCCACGCCCAGGTGTCCCCACACCTGGATCCCAGGCTAGCTGGCCCAAGGGGCCTCTGCCTGGCACTTTCTTGCCTTGCAGGGGGACAGCATGGAGGTAGGAGGCCTGGGCCTGGCCAGGAATCAACCTGGGTTTCAGACACCAACTTGGTATCCCTGTCCCCTAGTGTCCACATCTGTCTAGTGGGGGAGAGCGGGGTTGCTCTGACACGTACGGTCACATCGAGGGACCCTGGTTTGAGTTCTGACTCTGCCTCCTTGCTGGGTGTGTTCACCCCAAAGAACCACCACCTTTACAAAGCAAAGCACAAGTAGCTTTCTGTATGGGGATGTCGTTCACGCAGCATACGATGTATTGGTGTCCAGTGTACAAGGGTCCTCAGTAGACTCACATATAACTGTAGGCAGCCCCACAGTGGATTTTAGAGCATTTGGATCGCCCTGAGAGGCAGCCCTATCCACTCTCTGCTCCATTTCCTAGGGCCTCCCTAGCCCTCTGAAACCTGCTGTCATGGGCGCTACCTCATTGGGACGCTTAAGGACAGAGAAGAATCAGTCTGTGTGGTTTCCAAGGTCATCAATCTTGACAGAAGCAGACTGCTTCTTTAAAGATCATTTCATTGAATATTTGCTTCTAAGAGGGTGGACAGAGCCCTGGACCCATCCGCCTGAGTGCCCCTGTGTAGATGATTGTGACAGCCTCTTCTGTCACCTGCAGTGCTGACCTGGAACTCCTGGGTCTGCCGGCACCGTGGCCCGTCACTGCCGTCCCTCCTCCCATTCCCGGGCTGCCGAGCTGGGGATGGAGGAGGCGTGCATGAGTCAGAATTCTGCACATAATTGTGGTGCCCCAGATCCCGCCCCCAGCCCGCCGGCCCTCCCCGGCGGTCTCTTCAGAAGAACAGCTGGCTTGGCATCTACCTCCAACGAGAGCCTCTGTCCCCCAGGAGTCAGAGGTAGCCCCCAGCGTCACCTTGATGGGACCGCTTTCCCTGGGAACTGTAGGGCAGCATGAGTGATTCAGAGAGGAGGATGCATTGGGTCTAGGGGTTGGGGCTGGTTTGTGGGCATCTTGCATGGATGTGGGGTTGAGTGGTGGGGGGGTCTCGGGGCCAGTGTTGGACCCAGTCCCAGCTGAGGGCCTTCCCCAGGGCAGGGACTAGGGGTGACCCTGGGCTCGGTACCAGCACAGACTGTGATGCATGGCTCACAGAGGGCCAGGTGGGGGGCATGGAGGCAGGGTGAACAGATGACCGATCTGACCGGACTTGTCCCCTCCTTCCTCAGCAATCCTGGTGAAGTGACGCCACCCCCCGGGGAGTCCAGCTCACAGCACGCACACCATCTTCCAGGTAAAGACTAAAGTGAAGAGGGAGGGAGGGGCCCGGAGTGGGAGACAGGCGGCAGAGAGCCATCCCACTACCCTCCGGGGCTGGGGGTGTCCAGCAGCTGATCTTGTGGGCACTGCAGAGCCCACTAAGCCACC
Organism: Nesogale talazaci; assembly: GCA_004026705.1. Classification (NCBI taxonomy): domain Eukaryota; kingdom Metazoa; phylum Chordata; class Mammalia; order Afrosoricida; family Tenrecidae; genus Nesogale; species Nesogale talazaci. Next base: position 10,313 of record PVJH01033865.1, on the reverse strand, counting down.
AGGGTTCTTCAGGGGGCAGCCTGCTGGCTTCTGAAAGAGGGCCAACCTCACCCCGAGGACTGCCTCTACAGTGTTACGGAGGGGTCTTGACTTCCAAGTGGGGTCCGTCGTGTAACAGAGAAACCGAAATGAAAGGATGGTCCAGCTAAAGGAATGCATGCGGAAGGGTGGAATGGGAGGCCCTTGGATGCTGGAATTGGCAGGAAGCAACCTTGCAGGCTTGCAGGGCCAGCCCACTCCTGGGACACCATCCTCCTCCTCAGCATTCTAACCAGTCAGTCTTCTGTGGTCCCTAAATGGGAACATAGACCTCTGGAGAAGAGGAAGTAGGTTTGGGCGCCAGGCTCCCAGGCGTAGCCTCTCCTGCACAGCCCACAGAGAAATGAGACTGCCACCGGCTGTGGTGAAATCAGGGTTCTGCACTAACATCAGAGGTTTGCAGAAAGGCTAGGCAAGACTCTGGGTTTTGTCCCCTGCAAGTTGGGGCAGGGGGGAGGGGAGGGGGAAGCCAGTCTTGCACATCAGTGGCAGCATTAAGCGAGGCTCAGAAGTCACTGTGCTATAGGTGGGTTAAACGGCTCTGCTGGACTCCTCCCTTCCTTCTGACATTCAGCCAGCTTCAAGAAGGGGGTAAAAAAACAACCAGCACCAAAAACACACAGAGTGGCAGAACTAGCAGCCATCCAGGGACAACTGTGCTCTCGGGGACTATGTCTGTGGCCACCACCACCACCTCCCCTCTAGTGCTGCCCCCCCCTCCCGCTATGCCCCCCCCCCAAACACACAGGGATACCCTGAGTAGGGACAGGGTCTGGGGCATCTCTTGCCCCCAGCGCAGGACCACAGTGCTGTGGGTCTCCAGTAAAGCTGGGCCAGTGGGCCAGACGTCTCCTCTGAGCTGCGCTGTCCAGGAGTGTGGGCGGCCACAGGGGCAGGTAATGAGGGGGAACAGAGACCTGTGATCACGTCTGACAGCTCTGCCAGGGGATGGGAGCACAAAGCGGGAAGGCGAGGGGGGGTGCTCCTGACAGCAGATGGACGGATGGGGTGGGGCAGTGGGGAGGCAGGAGAGCTGAGCAGGGAGATGTGCCCGGGCCCTGGGGGGGACGTGCTGTGCCGGGGCAGGTGTAAGGGAGGAAGAAAGGCAACTCCTGCAAATTGTTGGCATTGCACCTTTCCTATCCCCAGGGCTTGCTGGGGAAGCCTGTTTGAATATTAATTCCGCTATTTTGCATAAATAAACCAAATCACTGCTCCCCATTCCCTCGGGGTGTGAAAAATGGGCCGAGGCAAGTTGCTCAGCACAAGTCTCTGCCAGACTCGGCTTCCTCCTCCTTTTTCCCTGTGGGCGGGCCTCTTCCCGGGACAGAGGGAGAGGCTCGGAAAAAGCCACTCTGGTCCCTGGTGACTGAATCACTGGGCTCCTGGGAGGGGCATGTTGTGCCAGCTGAGGGTTAGGGTGTCCTTCCTTGCCTTCTGCTCCTGGGACCATCAGGGAGTGGCAGGGCTGTTTAAAGAGCCCTGGGGTTAAGGAGGGAGCATGCCATCACAGGAAGTATGCAAGCCTGTGCAGGAGAACAGCAGGGCTCCCCTGAGCAGGAAGGTGGGCTGGATGGGATGGCACCAGGTCCGCCCAGGAGCTGTTATTGTATGGCACTACCTGGCCATGTGGTTGCCAGGCCCCAGCTGGGATGTTCTGGGTTTCGAGGGTGGCCTGTGTCCTTAGCGAGGGGGTGCAAGGCTGTGCCGACTGGGGAGTTTGCAGCCTGAGACGTTGAGCCCTGCGAGTGACTGCCCAGCCCAAGCGGGTGGTCCTGACCTGGGAAAGAGGTTCTCTCAGTGTCCAGAAGAACACCCCCACCCACATACCCAACCTTTACAACCTGGCCAGGGCCTGTGCCTGACTCCCACAGTGAGTGCAGCCCAGCAGACAGAGCCAAGGACAGACAACGAAGCCATCTGGACAAGGCCTGCCCTCTGCCAGCCTGCGGAGCAGAGGTCTTGGCGCGGTGGGGGGCGGGGGAGCACTGTGTGGACGGTGAGGTGCCCGGTGGAGTAGCTGCCATGGGTACAATTAGGTCACCTTCTCTTAAAAAGGAAGGTCATGTGGGACATTCTAGGGTCCCTGATGGTCCCATACTGTGCCAGGCACATGGCCATGACCTGAGGAAGGAGATGCCCTTCCCCTGGGAGAAGCAGGGAGCGTGCCCTCCCGGGAAGGAGAGCAGTCAGGGCGCTCTTGGGACAGAAGTGTTGGGTAAACAGGAGGCCCAGCATCCGCGGGAAAGAGGTGGATAATGACCCTAATTAAAGCATGATTGATTCTTGGAGGGCTCCTGCAGACTGCCAGCCTCTGCTGCTGTGTGGCTTTGCCCCCAGTGCGTGCCCAGGTGTGCTGCAAGCTGGGCAGCGGGGCCTAGCCCACCTGGTCTTGTTACCTTGGGGGCCTCCCTCCTGCCTCTCCTTCTTCTGAAGACTTGCCTCCTGCGCTGCTGATGGTGCTGTGGAGGAGATGCTGACTGACAGGGGCAGAGGAGAGCAGACCACCGAGTCTGTTTCCCACACAGCCAGCCGAGGTGGGGGCTTGAACCACCCTCACCTTTGGGTTAGCAGGCAACGCCTTCCGAGCAGGAGGGAGATGGAGCTTTCTACTTCCATACAGAGTGACAACCTTGGAGAGCCACAGGGCCAGCCCCACTCTGTCTTCCAGAGTCGCCATGCGTCAGCATGGATGTCATTGTTCTTGTCTTATACCAGCTTATTTGGACCCTAGTGGTTTAGTGGCCACTAATCATGAGGTCAGCAGTTCAAATCTACCAGCCACTCTGAAGGAGCAAGAGGAGGCTCTCTGCTTCTTCAAAGATGGACAATGTTGGAAAACCCCAGGGGCAGCTCCACTCTGTCCTGCAGGATTGCTGTGAGTCCGAATGAGTTCCTGGCCAGAGGTTAAGGCTGTCCCTGATAGAGAAACTTCTTTGAGTGACTGCAAGAGGCACGGGTCAGAGGGCCTTGGGGGGTGGGGTGCTGATGCTGACTGATCCCCCCAAGTCTCAGGAAGTGGGGCTTCCCAGAATCAGCTCCTGTTTCCCCCTCACCCAACCCCCCACCCTCCAGCAGGAGCCCTGAGATTTGCCTCTGCGGTTTGGGTTCTGGTGTTTTGCGCTGGGAAGAGGCCCCGCTTCCCCAGACCCCAGGATTGGGGGAAGGTTGACTGTACAACCCACCACCCCCATGGGCCCCCCACGAGGGGACATAGCTTTGCCGCCTGGGGCTGCCTCCACTCTGGGAGACACACTGCTCATGCCTTCTCCCTGAAGCCCAGGGTTTGAGTCTACTGCCCGCAACCCATGATGCCCTTTGCCGGGAGAACAAATCCTCTCTCATTTCTGAATTCTGCTTGGATCTCATCTCTAGGAAGCCTCCAGTAGGGATTTGTGCGGTGTCCTGAAAGCACAGGTCTGAGGGGTTCAGAGGGACCCTGATTCGGCGGCGGTGGGGGGGGGGTTCCCTGGAAGAGGGACCATCTCCCCAGAGTCAGGCCTCGATGCCTGAGTGGAAGGTTTGAACTCTGAAGAAAGTGAGGTTGGGCAGAGGGGTTCCCAGGTGGTTTCCCAGACACACCTGGCTGGGGAGCAGGAGATAGGAAGCCCCAGGAGGTAGGGCCGCCAGGGGGCCTTGGCCAAGTGCCATGGCTTTCCTGAGCATCGTGGGAGGTCACTGTGGCCCTGGGTTTTACATGGAGAGCCTTTGGGGATTTCAGGGCTTGTGTGTCTTCAAGGCTGTGGTGTGCCTATACTTGGGTCCCTGTCATGGGAGGGGGTGGGGAGCACTGGCATGGGCTCCAGGGTGATCAGGAGTCTACTCTTGTTTGTAGCCCTTTTGGGAACTCCCATTTTTGTTCTGAACAGGGGCCTGGAAGGAGACCAACATGCCAGTTAACCTGGGACTGCTCAAGAGTAGCATCAAACCCCTGTCCAATCCTGGACACTTTGGTCTTCTTACTCCCAGGCCAGGGAAGGCCAGAGACTTGCCTGTGGTCCCACAGCAGGGAGCCGGTGGTGGGTCCAGTACTCCCAGCCATGCGGGGAGCCCAGGGGTGCCTGTGGACTTCATCCTCCCACCCGGCCTGAGCAGCCCTTCTCTGCTCTGTGCCTGGGGGGATGGGGGGAAGAGAGGGGGCGGCTAAAGGACTGGAGAGGCTGAGGGCTGAAGAGGCCCTTGGAGATGGTCGGCCCTGCCAGACAGGGAAAGACTGACATCAGCAAAGGCAGGCCTGGCCAAGAAAATGGCAGTGTCCGCCCCCCCCCCCCCCCACTCCACCTCTAAGCCAGGGATCCTGCCTGTACCTGGGGCCCTGGCTGCTGCTGGGAAGCGTGGGGGGCGGGGGGCAGGGCTCAATCTCCCCCACTTCCTGGTACCTACCAGGGGTTTTTCCTGTTCCTCCCCCAGGCTCCCGGCCTCACTCTGCCCCGCTCCCTGGTGCCAAGTGAAATATTGACCTTGGCTCTCTGTGTGGGGTGCTGCTTGCAGTAATGCAGATGCTGGGGCCACACAGACTGGCAGGGGGTGGGGGTGGGGGCAGCACACACCGGCAGGCAGGCAGGCCCTTCCTCCTGGAGCTGGGGACTCGGCAGATGGGTTTGAATGCAGACTCCACAGCAAATGTGGTAGGTCGGTTCCCCTCCTGTCTTTAACATAAAGCTATTGATCTGTGCTTCGGAAGGCTGCCGTCAGGAGAGGATACATGAGCCGTGCCCAGCGTGGGAGCCAGCAAGCCGGCGGCAGCCCATCAAATAGCACCCCCACCCCTTTGCCAACTGTGTATTTATTGACTGCTTTTAGCCTGCCAAGGATGGGGGACATGGTGGGAAGCAGTGGGGCGCAGGATACCCGTGGCTGGCGGTCTAGGCCTGGGGCTGCCAACAGTTGGGGTGCACCCTGGGTGTGGCCGCAGCCCTCCTGCATGCAGTGACTGCCCTGGTCCGTGGACCTCCAGACCTGGGCCGGCCTGTTCTCCCAACAGCCTGGTTGAGGTAGGATTTGCCTTGCAGACAGCTCAGCCACCGAAAGAGCAGACTTGGCGGGGTTAGTGTCTGCACCTTTGTTGTTCAGCCCTCATATGGCCCGCCTTCAGGCATGGTTGCCTCCCAGAAGGAAACCCGTGCCCAGTAGTAGCCCGTACTGTCTCCCCCAGGGGAGGCAAGCGGAGACGTCTGCCTACATGGATCTGTCCTTGGGCACATTTCGTAGTGCACACCCATGAGGTCGGTGGCCTGCTAACCCCCAGAGTGGTTGGAGCCCATGTGGAGGCAGCCAGGGAGATCAGCCTGGGGCAGGCCCTCAGGCGGGAGCAGGAGGGCTCCGTCCATCGGGCAGCCAGTAACCTTGGTGAAATAGTGTCTTCAAGTTCCTCGCAGTGGTCGTGTGTTGCCAGGACTTCCTTCCTCGCTGCTGCAGACCCCCTGCCCAGATGGGCAAGCTCAGGCTCAGTGAGAACTGACCACCTGGCTGGGGTCACACAGCAAGCCCCTTGATGGGGGCCAGGCAACCTGACGCTAGAGGAAGGAGAGTGGGCGGGGTGGTCTGAGGCCAGCCTGGTGCCAGATCCTGGGAGGGAGGAGAATCGTGCAGAACGGGGCACCCCGGTGGTGCACGCCTCCCAGCCTCGGACACTCCCTCTACCTCAGGTGAAGACCCTTGGGAGCCTCACTTCCTGTGCAGACAGCCAGCCCTGGGAGTTCCCGGCAGGAGCCAGGCATTCTGACAGAAGGCCGGACTTTGGGTTGGGGAGGGGCCTGGAAACAGCAGGCTCAGAAATGAGGGCGATCTCCTGTCCCAGAGCCAGAGGGGCCTCTGGGTCCGGCCTTTCTCAGGAACTCAGCTGTTATCAGCAGCCCTGGTGGGTCATTCGGTGACGTCGCTGATCTTCAACGATGCCATGAGTCCTGTCAGGAAGCAGGAGGGAAGGGCTGGGGGTGGGGAGAGTCTGGTCTCCAGCTTACCCTTCTGTAGCACCTTAGCAGGACTTCTGGCCTCCTCTGAAGAGTGTCCCTCTCCCCTGAAACCTGCCCCTCGCTTGTTGCAGGGCTTCTCCCAGGCCCCTGGGGAGAGGCGCAGTGCCCACACAGCCCTGTGAACATGCTCTCCTGGAGGCGTCTATGCTGAGACAGGAGGAACCACTGTTGTCTGGGGTCTTCCACTGGGTCACCAGCTCATAGCACCATGGGACGGAGGAGAACAGCCCCAAAGAGGGGGTTCTAAGGTATCGTCTTCTCCTCCAGTGCAGTGTGACATGGGGGACTGGTTCCAGCCGAGCACTCCACCCTGTCACCACCAGGACTGCTCCACGGGAAGGCTGTCAGCCCTCCTGGCCAACTCCCACTGCCCTTCAAGACACGAGAGAATGGCCTCAGGGGCTTCCCCAAACTGGACACAGACTGCCATATCTTTCTCCCGCAGAACAGCGAGCTGGTGGGTTCGCATGGCCAATCTCTTGGCCAGCGGCTAGGTTACATTGGGTTCTCCAGAGAAACAAAACCAGCAATGTGCCTGTGCACCATGTGTAGAAGGAGACTGGGGCCAGGACGAGGCTTACACAGATGCAGGAACAGCAAAGTCCGGTCTGGTGCGTGGAAGCCACAGGAACTGGAGGAGCAGGGGCAGCATGGTGAAGCAGAGAAACAGGGCACAGGCTGGTAGAGGCCGAGGCCAGAAGTTGGCTGGGTGAATCCACCGTCCGCCGTCTGTTGTCGGCTCCTGGGCCAGCGGGTCTGAGGACCAGGCGAAGGATCCAGCCCTGGCAGGAGGTGAAGGGCCAGGGGGAGGTCGCATTCTTCTTGGTCTCTCCCTCTTCTACAAAAGGCTTATGACAGCAGGCTACAACTTGATTGACAGATTTGGCTCCACCCCCCAGCCACAGGTGTCTAGTGGACATCATCCCAAGTGGGCACTAAGCCACTCCAAGGGCGGGGTGACTTTAACTAGCCAGCGAGGCAGCAGGTACTGGAGAGGGGAGTCTAGAGGGAGGGCCAGCCCCTGGCCATTGACCTCTTCAAAAGGTCACTCTTGCCACACGTTGGAGCTTTGACTAGGGGCCAGGAAGGACTCCCTATCCAAGGGGGCCGGGAGGTCTGGACGGGTGGGTCGGAGGGAACAGGAAGCAATGGCTTTGAGGAAGTCCAGGAGGTCAGTGTGGTGGTGCTTCTGTCCCACAGGGTCTCATGACACCCAAGGGAGACACCCAGGAGCCACCACTGACTCGTGGGGCATGGCTGTGGCTACACCTGGGGACCACTCCCAAAGATGCCCCCCAGTGTGCCTCTGACAAGCTACCTGGGCAGAGGAGCTGCCTCCCGGAGCTAGAATCCACTGAAGTCCGGGCTGGGTTGAGTCATGATGCATGCACATACTTCCCCTTCCCTCTTTTGCATAGGTCAAGTGGAATTTCCCTCCCTGGACCTGTCATCAAGCTGGGCCATGGGGTGGGGGCAGGGTCCCAGAACCAGAGGAATTCTGGAAAGGAGGGTGTAGACTCTGCCATTTGCAGCTGTCCACCCACAGCACTTTGTCCATGGCGGCACCACTCCCCTGACACCCCCCCCCCAACACACACACACACACACACACACACACACACACACACAATCTGGCCTACCTGCGCAAGGCAAGGCAAGGGCTGTTGTCCCACTGTACACTTTCAGAAATGGGGGCTTAGGAAAGGGCCACATGGCTGGTTCGAGCCATCTTGGTGACCCTGACAGCTGCCCTCATAGAAACTCCATGAGTGAGTGTCTTTAGCAAACAGAAATGGGGGCTTTCACTGCTGAGGACCCCGAAAGTCAATGTGCCAGCTCTAGGAGAGGTTTTCTCTCTGTGTCCCTTCTAGGCGAAGGTCCTTGTACCTTCTGAGCTTGACGTCTCCTCCCCCGTCTGCTTTGCTCCTGTGTTCCATTTAATTTCCATCTCAAAAGAGACTGGCTCGGGATGCACACCTTGCAGGAGCCCATGAACATACACACACGGCCCCTTCTCGGCCCTGCTGACCGCCACAGGCAGTAGGGTCAGCAGGGATAGCACACTTGCCCGCTGGGCCAGCAGCGGTCAGCGCACAATGAGTCCAGTTTCTTTTTATGCTCCCTCCCTTCCCGGGATGTGGGGGACAGCTGGGGCAACCAGCTTGACAGGGGAGGCCCCCGGGGTGGGGGGCAGGAGCCTCCTAGTCAGACCTGGCTTCCTGGTGTTGGCCTCTTGCCTGCTACCCTCCTGAAGGTCTAAGAACGTGGGAATCCATGTGTGTGCGTGCCTGGTGCACATGGAGCTTCCCAACCCTTCCGAGAGCATAAGTACACCCTTACATGCACTCCAGGCCTCCCTGACCATGAGGTCCCCCCCAGCCCCGGGCTGGGCTCCGAGAACCTGATGCAGCTGCAGCGTTCCACCCGCTTCTTCCCAGGAGACTGCAGGGGCAGTGTTAGCCCCAGTTTCCAGCCGTGAGGAGACTCCGGTGGCCGAGGTCCCCAGCCTCTCTCCCCTGATGCTAGAGGCGGCACACCAGGGTGGCATTTGATGGACGATGGGGAGGTGGGTGTTGGTGAGCCCAGGAGGGGGGAGTCGTCCAGTTGGGCTCTCTGCCACGGACCCTGAGGACTTTGGAAAGTAGCAGGTTAGGGGCTCCGGTCACAGGCCTCAGTCAGGGCCGCCTCCCCATACCTGCCAGGTGACCCTCCTGGCTCCCTCCACCCCACACTGGGCTAGAGGACTGGTCTCTGGGACCTCTGTGCGCTGTCTGCTGTGACAGTGCCAATAGCAGCCCAGAGCATTCGCGTTTATTACATATGTAAACCAGCACGCGCCCGGCTGCCTTCCAGCAAAGCTTTCTTTGTGAACATTTGGGTTTCATAAATAATTTTCACAGTCTACAAACCAGCCCACTTCCTCGGGGTTTTCTGTTTCCTGATCACTGGGAAAGGCGACGTTTATTCTTCGCTGGAAGCCACACACAGAAGCCTGCCAACCTCCCCCGGCTTCCAGCTTTCCCCCCGGGACGAGAGTGGAACGGATAGTGCAGCCACTTTGGCACACAGGTGGAGAGCCCCTGATCGGTTCACCACGGAGTTCTACCCCGTGTCCCAGCGAACCTACTCCGAGGCAGAGAGCCGAGAGGCATGGACACCCAGCCACACAAAAGCTTGCGCACACAGGTCCGTGGCAGCAGAAGAGCCCCCAGCATGGACCAAGCCCGATGGCTGGAGAAACCAATGGTGGGCTGTCCACCCATTCGGGGGAAGCACCTTCAGGCATCTGAAACAAACAGAGTAGGCTCCACGCCCTCCAGAGACGGGCCCTGCAGACACGCTGCTGTGAGACAAGCCACACCCCGGGTGACCACACATTCTGCAATCCCACCCACACGACGTCTCCAACACCGGGAAGTCCCCAGCAAGCCACGGGAAGTCGGCTTGTGGCTGCCGGGGCAATGGGAAGTGACTGCGTGTGGGTTTCTCTTTGGGGTGATGGGACAGCCCTGAAATTGGATGGTGGTGATGGCTGCATGCTTCTGGAAGAGGTTGAAAATGATTGGATTGCACGCTTTCAGGAGTGGATGTTGTGGTCCGTGATGAAGTCTTGGTTGTCAGTTGGTCCTTCTCTCTGGCAGCGGTTCTCCACCTCCCTCGCGCCCCAACCCTTTGATACAGTTCCTCAGGTGGTGGTAACCACCCCCCACCCTGATCGTAAAATTATTTTCATTGCTACTTCATCACTGTCTCTATGCTACTGTTATGAATCAGGCGACTCCTGTGAACGGGTTGTTTGACTCCCAAAGGGGTGGCAAGCCTTGAGAACCAGTGCACTAGGTGGTCACTGTTGGGCTTAACGCACCAAAAGAAAGCATTTGGCACATCTCACAGCACCCAGTGGTTCTGTCAGGCTCCCGCCTGCAGGACCCACGGCTGGCTTTGAGTGTCTCGAGCCCCCATACACAGAGTCATGTCAGCAGCTTGGACAGCTGTGTTCTTTGGAGCCAGCATGCCTCTGCTCTGAGCCCCAGGTTCTGTCCTGTAAAACCAGGTGCATTTCTCGAGGTTGTCCACTTTACAGCAGTGGGGTCACGGAGCTGGGTGCCAGAGGGTTTCAGCCCCATATGGTTTCCTGGGCAGTGATCTCTAAGGGAAGCAGATGGCCAGATCTTTGTCCTGCAGGATGGCTGCGTGGGGTGAAACCTCCAACCTTTGGTTTAAGGGCTGAATGCTTAATCCCTGCCCCACCAGAGCTCCCGGTGTGTGAGGTGTCTGTCCTAAGCCAGTGACCACCAG